>JAJKFI010033540.1:0-26438 GCA_029204185.1 Lerista edwardsae
ATTGCATTCTGCATTAAATTCCCCACTGAATGGTATATAACATGATGGTATTATTCATACCTACCAAGGTTTTCACAACTTTGGGCACTAGCGTCAAGCTCAGCTTGTTGCCCCCCTAAAGCTTGTTGCCCGGTGCAATTGCACCTCCCTGCACTTCTTTAGCTATGACCCTGGGGAAGGGATTTAAGCTTACCTGGGGGTTTCTCTAGCTCTCTGCAGCCCTCCTGGCAGCTCCAAAACGACTGAAAAAAAGAGAGAGAAACCACTTCTAGTTTCGTGACAAATACAGGAAGTGTTTTGTTTTTTCATTTTTTCCAGCTGTTCGGAGCTGCCAGGAAGGCTGCAGAAAGGGTCGCAGGCTCCCTGGACCCTCCAGAGAACCATAGCAACCCCACACATAAGCTTAAAAATCCCTTCCCTCATCAGCAGCAACACTGGCATGGAGATAGTGCTGCTGCCCACCCCTGCCCACGCGAAGACTTACAGTGCTCTCAGCTCCCTTGTAGGAGTTTGGGAAACACTGTCATACCCACTCTCCTGGGAGCACACCCCATTGAACACAATGGGACTGACTTCTTAGACATGCATAGGATTGCATCGTAAGAAACTGTATTGATGGTGCTAAGTGATGACATAAAAAGGTGAATACTTGAAAACTCAGAGGTGACAACAGACATGGAACTGATGTCCTTGGCAATACCCTTATTGGTTTTGATGTTGATTGTACCTAATGACTCTGCGAAACTGCAGCAGAAGTTAAAGAAAGGAAATTCTTGTCTTCTTTAATTGGCAATTGAAGACAGAACAAGGGTGCACAAATATTAAAAGAGGGGATTGTTTGGAAGATAAAAGTGCTTCCTTTTATGAGCCTTTTCTAATTAATGAGTTGATTGCTTAATATGCTCCGGCAGATTTACATAACATTCAAGAAGGTACCGAGTGACTTTTTTCAGAACTAAAAGCATCCAAGCACAAGTTGGCTGGCTCACGTTCTGTAACCAGAACAAAAGTCAGATCTGGAATACGACAGAAATTCAATCAAGGCTTGATTTGGGTTACAAAACATACACACGAGAGAATTCCACTCGTAATAGGCTCAGAAGAATATGACCACTGATTAAACAACTCTATGTATATTTTACCATGAGTAGTCTCATGGTATTCTCTTGGAAAACTTTATTTTACCCACGCACTCCCAATAAAGACAGCAGACTGTAGCTTGGATATTAACTGGGCCACTTTACTGAAATTAACATACACAGGATTTGCAAGCAAGGACTAACTAAATCTGATGTCATAAAAGGGGGAGGGGTTGCCTCCCCCTTCTTAGGTGCAGGGTACTAACTGGGGTGGCGGTCCTATTGATCACCACCCCTGATCTCATTGGGCGAACTATACAACTCGAGTCCATTCTCAGTCATTACACTGGATGGGCTGTCTTCTTTGTCCCCAAAGGGGACAGCTGGCCACCTCGTGCCAGTCAATGGGGTTCTCCCAGGTGCTCTTTGAGCCGGGTAGGCACCATCGGAGCTGCCGAGATTCAATCAATCAATCAATCAATCAATCAATCAATCAGGTACTTATATACCGCTTTTCAACATGAAATTCACAAAGCGGTTTACAGGCAAATAGTAATAATAATAAAGTTAAATGGCTCCCTGTCCCAAAGGGCTCACAATCTAAAAAAAGGCAGACCACCAGCAACAGCCACTAGAAAAGACACTGCGCAGGGGTGAAGAGGGACAATTACTCTTCCCCTGCTAAATATGAGAGGAACACCACTTGAAAAAGTGCCTCTTGCCCAGTTAGCAGGGGTAACCCAGTTAGCAGTAAAAGTGTAAAAGCAGTAAAAGTTAGTAGAGATTCCCCTACGACCTTGCTACCCAGGCATGGACACCGTGAGCTGCCTGGTTTTTTTCCCCTTACCCCGCACCTCTCATGCCAAGTGGCCGAAACTGCTAACTAAAAACTACCACCAACCCAATCAAAGCCCAAAATCAGTCTAGGGTAGGCGAAAAAACAGCTCTCCAAAGGCCAATCAGGAGAGCTGCAAAAAATTCCTACCCGGCCCTCCAAGCACGACCAGCTAATCTCAGACTAGCTATAGGGCGGGCAGGTGGGCTTCGCCATTCGGGACCACACTGAGAAGGCACGAGCTGTTGCGCTCGTGCCGGAGACTGCGATCCGCCTCCTAATGGCCCCCACAGCCAATGGCTGTCAAGCCCCAGCCTGTCAGTCTTCTGAGAGGCAGGGCAAGGTGGCCATTAGCGCAAGAGAGCACTAACGGCTTTTATGTCACTTTTACTAGCTCACAGTAAAAGTAGAGTTTATCACCATTCAAGTTTTTTTTCCCCTCACTATTCATTCCTCTTATTTCTCCATCAGAAACTAGGAAAAATATTAGAGCAGTGTTTCTCAAATTGTGGAGCGGGACCTAGTGGGTCACGAGTCAATTTCAGGTGGGTCGCCTAGCACCTAGGGCAGCCATCATTGAAAATATGGGAAGATGGGACACTGGAAAAGGGGAGGCCGAGTGGTTATTTTTCTCATGTCATGGTTGTAAATAGGTTTTTTTTTTCCTTTCTGATTTGCCCTGCTATTGGAAAAAGGCTGAGAGATAACCCAACTTCTTGCTGCATTCTCAGGAAAGCAGCAGGGCGGTATCACAATGATGGCACTTCCACCCACAACATCCGGTGAGTCCCTGTCCTGGTGAGTCCCAGACAGATTATCCTTTTAAAAGTGAGTCCCAGTGCTGAAAGTTTGAGAACCACTGTATAAAACCATCAGAGACAGCACTCGAAACTGTTGCCAAATGTTTTAGGGTAGTTAGCATCCATGTTTGCTATTGACATCTACATACTGCTTCTGTACACATTCAATATATGTGATCCAATCTTCAAATCCCATAAGCTGGGAGGTAGCTGAACCATATCCATGCCCTCCCTCTCTGACAGAGGACGCTCCATTTTTAATATGACTTCCAAAATTGAAATGACAGATGTGAATGAGCCGTATTAAATTACCTGGCAAATGCAGCTACACCCATAAAAAGATGGTGATCCAGGTGCTCGGTGCATCCGAACTCTTTGACTTGGGCTGTGATCCAGAAACGGCACCTACATAGTAGCTGTTGTTTTAATGTGAAGAGTTGCAGGCCTTTTAACTCCCTGATAACCATTTTCAAGGATAGCCATTTCACTGAAGTCTGGATCAGGCAATGTTAATCTATGCAGGTTTCTTAGATCCAAGATCCTGTTTGTTCCGTGGGACTGGCTTCCAAGTCACTGCAAGTGGACCAAACTTCCATACTAAGGGTCCAGTCCTATCCAACCTTTCATTGCTGATGTAGCTGCAGTCCAGCTCCAATGCAAATGGAAAAATGTTTTTTTCTATCTAGAAAAGGCCTCTTGTGACTGCCCCCCAGCAATTGCAGGATGCAGTGCACACACTGGAAAATTAGATTGGATTGGGCCCTTACAGTGCAAAGGTCCAATTAGAATCTCGCCATTGGGTGTTGGGTGAGGGATAAAGAAGGTGACAGGAGATATCTTAATTCCCACCCCAGCCCCATCGGAAACTGACACTGAGCCACCCAGTGTAAGGAGCTTAACTGCTTGCAGGGCAGTTAACAGCTCAGAGTAAGCTGAATGGCCAAGTGTGTTCCCTGAGGCATCTGGTGGGTCACTGTGAGATACAGGAAGCTGGATTAGATGGGCCTTTGGCCTGATCCAGCAGGGCTCTTCTTATGAAATTGCAGCCCCAGCCACCCACCCCATTAAGATATTCTGAGATTAACTGGTCATTTTAGGAGCTGGGTAGGAATGTTTTGCTGATTGGCTCTTGGTGAAGAGTTCTTTTTATTTTGCCTACCCCAGACTGTCTCTGTGCAGTGTGGTGTTTTGCCAGGATGGTCACAACTGGCAGGCATAGTGTGGGACAAGGAGTAGTAGGATTAGGCGTTTGGTGTGCAGCTTGATGTAAGCAAGAGTCTCAGGGTAAACCAGAACCGATTTCAAGAGGCTGGCTAGTGAAGAAGATGGAGCTAGGCTTGAACCATGAAATCTGTGACGAAGGCTGTCAAGCCTGCAATAGACTGGACGATCCAGCTGCTTTGAACCCCTTTACAAAGGTTGGTGTTGAAAAGCTGGGATAATTGGGAGGCAACCTCAGTTTGGAGTCAGGGTGGTGATGCCCAAAGACAGTGGTTCCCAAACTGTGAGCCATGGCTTTCCAGGGAGCCATGGAAACCAACCAGGGGAGCCATGGGATCTTTGTGAAAAGCCCACCACCCTATACAACGTAGCCCTAATTGTAGCCCTAATCGTATTGGATTGTATTAGGATCGTAGCCCTAAGGGGGAGCTGCAGGCAATGGCCCAGTAGGTCAAGAAGCAGTCAAAAGGTTTGGGAACCACTGCCCCAAAAGGAGGTGATTCCCAAGTAGGTGCCTACACTAAAATGGAGGAGGAATTTTCCGCAGTTGGGACCTGTGGCAAAACAGATGTTGTTGGAATTTAATAAGTTTGGCTCATTTACCCAAAAGTTGACCTTGTCCTTCCAAGAACAAAGTACCTTTTTTTTTAATGGCATCGGTCTTGTCCATTACGCCTTCCTAGATTTCTTCTGTGTCCTGAAATACAAGAGGCATATGAAACCACCACAAGTTTAAAGCCCTGTTCTGTACAACCTTCCAAACAATTAAGGTTTTGACACTCTCTAAGCAAAACATCAAAGCTACAAGAAGCCCTTTGAACATCATCAACACTAAATCACAACTGCAGACAAAGGAAGTACAGAAGAAGGAGGGGGAGAAAATAAGAATAGTACAAACTGAAAGACATGTAGTACATGAGATACAAAGAGAATAATGCTTAAATGAAGTGATGAATGCTGCAATCAAGAATGATTTGTTACACTGTGCTTTTTTATTTTGAAAGCTTTTTTAATGCATGTTTTGTATATTACAGTATCTTGTGAGGTCTTTTGGAAAGGGAGACATTAACTTACTTTATTCAAATTTCTTTGTAAACCACTTTGTGAACTTTTTTGCTGAAGAGCTCATATACATCATCATCATCACCATCATCATCATCATCATGTTTTTCTAATGTCATCTGTTTTCTAATTTTTTAAAAAATTGTCTAGCCTCGAGGAAGGAGTGCCTGTGAACTGGACAGGTAATCATCAAAATATCAGTCAAAATACTGAGGGCGTAATCCTAACCTGTGCCAGGCCGGTGGGCCTGCTCTGTATCCAACGCAGGTTGGGACTGTGCTGGACCTCCGTGGGGCAAGGGCATATTGCGCCCTTGCCCCAGGGTAGGCGCCAACCAGCCCTATGGGCTACTCAGATCTGTGCCCGCTATATAGCAGGCGCAGGTCTGAATTCCCCGTGCAGTCTGAATTGGGGCTGTGCGGGCCAGGGACGAGGGGGTTGGATGCGGCCCAATGGCCCGAACCAGACTACACCCCCAGACCACCTCCCTTGCATCCCGCAATGGGACTCCTTGAGTCTCCACCAGCTGAGGAGGGGGAGGATCCAGCGGTGGAAGCCACTGCAGGCCCCACCCCAGCTGGGCCCACTCCTCCCCTTCCCCACCCAGTTCCGCCCATTCCCCCACCCCGATGTTTAGCCATACCTTCTGTACTGGGTACGTTCTTACCACCAGCATGACGGCCCACAGGATAGGCCTTAGGAGACCCTTCCTTCACTTACCCCCCACAATCTGTCACTGATGGGTGGGAAACCAGAAAAAGACATTCAAACGTATATTTGCCCAATATCAGTGATGTAATGCAGGGGGTACGTGGGGGTACGCGAGTACCGGTTTCTAGGATTACAGCTGGCCCCGCCCATTCGCCCGCCCACTCGTCGACTCCGCCCTCTGCAACATTTGAATTTCCTGCATGTTTGAGATGCCTGCATGTTCTCAGAGCCAGCCAGGCAGGCAGGCAGCGAGCGGAGACTTTCCTTTCCTTGCCACTGAAAAATGAGTTGCTCTGGGGTTTTAACATGGTGCCAGGCCTCCTTCACATGTTCTGGGGGTGCTGTGGAATACTGTTGCAACTGTTGGGTCAGTTTAAAATCATCTGAGGCCTCAAAAAGGGCTTTTTTCATGTCACTTCCTGCCACAACATCACTTCTGGCTTATGACGTCACTTCCGGTGGGCGGGTCCCGACACGTGCCAATCAAAAGTGAGTACCTGTTCTTACATCATTTAGATGACACCACTGCCTAATATAGTTATACAAGACTGCAAAATGCAAGAGCTCAACTCCTTGCAGGGAAGTTAGCAGCTATCTGATTTTTGAGTAGCCTCAGTGCTTGAAGCAATTAGTTATCTGATCTTTGCATCTCCTGTATTTTCGAGGCTCTGTGGGACCCACCACAAATTAGGTAGCAACCCACCAAGTGGAGCCCACCACTGTGAGAAATGCTGCTGTAGGCCATGCTTAGCATTCATTATGTACAAGTATCTCACCCAGACTTTAAGAGCGCAATCCTAACCTGGAGTTCGGCCAGCACAGTTAAGCCAGCAAAGTTTGGCTGGCACAAGGGACACCATAAAGTATGTTTGGAATCATACGCTCGGAATCAGAGAGGCCAGTACACAGAAGTGAGTCTTCCCCCCTGACTCTGAGAGTGGTCGAACACGCTTTACGATGGACCTTGTACCAGCCAAACGTTGCTGGCCTAACTGTGCCGGCCTAATTCCAGGTTAGGATTGCGCTCTAATACACATTTAGGGCCAGATCCTATCCAGTTTTCCAGCGTAGGTGCAGCTGTGCCAATGGTGCATGTGCTGCATCCTGCAATAGGGGGGCAGACATGGAGGCATTCCCTTCCCTTTCCTGGAAGAGGTCTCCATGTCTGCCCCCCTATTGCAGGATGCAGCACATGCACAAGGGAACTTTTGTGCATTGTGGCTGCACCGGCACTGGAAGGTTGGATAGGATTAGGCCCTTGCTCATTTTGAAATGTATATCTTGTTTTTCTTCCAAATCAGGAACATACACAACATTAAATATATTCCATTTCCACCCATGACATCACCTGACCTCCCACAAGATCAGCATAGCCTTCATTAGGTGCATTTCTGTCAGCTATGCTCTGGACTTGAGTTTTCCTATAATCATGTCTTTAGCAGTGCATTTTGTCCTAGGCGCCAAAAATAAACAATCTCCAGAATACATCTAATGATAGAGCACAAACTAATTGACCGGAAAAGAAACGAAGCATATGCTTCCTTATGTAGATAATTTGTTATTTATTCATATATTCAGTCAGTATTTAATTGCAGCTGTACATTTTGGCTTGTAAGTCTTGTGTCTGGTCTATGCAAATGCAATAAAGATTTAATTATGCACTCATAACAACCAAGTGTCCATATGAAAAAAGGAAGATCATCCCACCACTGTTAATGTTGGGGACTAAGCTTTATCAGCCTCTTAAATTATTTTTAACGTAATCTGCATTATAGAATCCTTTTTGTCTAAAAAAAAAAAATCAATGTTACAGGTTGATTATCCCTTATCCGGGCTGTTTTGGATGGGGAAGTGTCCGGTTTTTGGATTTTTCTGGATGCACTTTTCACTATTACCCATTTGGGTGTCTGCAAGACACTGACGTTTTTTCAACAATGGCACACACCACACAGCAGAGAATAGAACTTACAATTTGTACATGGAAAGCACAAAACTTTCTAGTACAGTGTTATTCAAACTGTGGGTTGGGACCCACTTAGTGGGTCACGACCTGATGTTAGGTGGGTCGCGGGAAGCTAGGAGCATGCCTTACTCTTGTTTTATTCCTTTTGTGAGTGTTAGCAGTTTGAATTTTCAAGTGAGGGGTTTTTGTTTTTTTTTAAAGGTTTTTAGTTTTCATTTTTTACACAAAATTTTGTCCTAATCTTGATTTCTGTCAGGAATATTTCATGGCTGTACAATTGCTGTAGTTCAAGAATACCAGTTTGCATTCCAGGATTGTCATTTTATTATGTTACAATGACAGTACTTCCTGCTTGATGATGTCATTTCCTGCCACAACATCACTTCCAGGTTAATGATGTAATTTCCAGTGGGTCCAGGCATGAGTGCCATTCTGAAAAGTGGGTCCTGGTCTAAAAAGTTTGAATACCACTGTTCTAGTGTTCACACTACAGAAAGTTTTTTTTTTTTTTTTTAAGTCTTGGAAAAAATGTCTGGATTTTGGATGTCTCGATAACGGATCATCTACCTGTACCAAAATTTGGATCCCGAAGCTTTTTTGTAGTTGTTATTCAGCCAAGTATTTAACATGACAATGACAGACTTCTCCTTTAAGATTACTGCTCTTTCCATTCAGGACAAGCCCTAGAAGCATTTGTGGTTGGTTAAGAAGGCATACTGTTAGTACTCCTTACTTTCAAAATGTTCACTCTTTTCAGCCATTAGTGCTTTCTTCATCTCAGTTTTACATTGTGGCCACTGCTTCACATTCAACCACATCCCCCACATTTGCTAAATTTTGAGTGATATTATTTATAACAATTCTACAAAGATCCTCTTTGAGGCCCCCATAAACATTCATTTTCAATAAATGTAGTTCCTGCATTCATCTCTTTGTTGTCTAAGCCTGAAACCATAGTCTCTTGTAATGGGTCTGCAAAAAAGAGTTAATAAATTTTTCAAGACTTTTTTTCTAGCTATATCACTCCTTTTCACATTTATGAATTAAAGCTATTAACACTAAAAGTGTGGAAGCATTTGCGACAGCAGAACAGAGTTCCACTGTTGCAAAATGGCTGCTGACAGCAAATGGAGCGCTCCATCCGTGGTCATTTTGGGAGTACTGCTGCAAGAGGCAGCAGATCTCCACATCCACCAGTGGACCTCACCAGCGGTGTCATGCTACCGGTACGCTGGGTGGGAGGAACGGGTGAGCGGCAGCCCACCCACTGCGTCACGCTCCGTTTCACCATCTTCCCCGCCCACCACTGGACCTCACCATAATTGCTGGAGTGAGCAGGGAGGGGCAGGTGGATACAGTGGCAATGGCATTCAGTGGATACTCCCCTTTTACTACTGTAGTTCCTTTATTTCAATGACCCACTCCCGATTCACCCGCTACTGGATGCAACGCACCCAAAGAACCTAACCTACCTAGCGATTATAATTTAATTTTAATTTTTTTTAAAAAAAAAATGCTCCCTTGGAATAAAAACACATACCAGTGCTTTCTGCATTTTTCCTTCTTGGGGAGAAAAAAAATCAGCAGAAACATAAAAAATTTTTAAGAACACCTCTACTTACAGCAGATCTAGTGGTAACATAAGACCTCTGAGCTTGTACTGTACTAGATTTAGCACTTTTACTATAGATATTTAATAGACTCTACAGTTGATACACCAAACCCACAAGACCTGAACTGTCCTTCAAGAGTATGAGAATATCCAACAAAGTCCAACAAATATCCAACAAAGTTGACCAATTAAGCAGAATTTGGTTCATTTGACTTTATTGATCTTGTATTCAGACATAGTATACTCACTGTCAAGCCACAAACACCTTTAGGGTGCAATCCTAACAACAAGCTGAGCCGACTCAGGCCCCGGACACCAGGACCAAGTGTCGGAAAAGTGCCGAGTCAACTGGGCCTATGCAGAGGCCAGTGCTGGCTCAGCACATATCCGGACGCTGCACCAGCCAGATGGAGTAGGTTTAATCAGGTGGCACAGGGAGTGGGACAGGATGGCAGGATGGCATTCTGGGAGTGGGGAGTGAATGTTTTGGGTGGGATAAGGGTAGAATGGAGGTGGATTGGGCCTGGGAGGGGGCAGGATTGGTGGTGACAACGCACACTAAATCCTAACCCCCACTCCTCAGGTCTTACATGGGCTGTTCGTATTTTGGCACAGATCCAAGTAGCTCCATAGGGGTGTCTGGAGCTTGATGTGAGAAGGGCGAAAATAAACCCTTTACCCCGAAGTGACCCCTAGCCACCTCCTGACCTGCACTGGACATAGCATAGACCACTGTTACCTGCCTGTGCCCGTGCAGTTACGATTGGGCTGCCCATTAGCCTTACTTTGTCCAGAAAGGGATGTTTAGAAGGGATCTTCCTAGGGCCACAGATATTTAGAGCATTAATCAATCAATATCAATCAATAGTATTTTTATACCGCTTTTCAACACAAGTTCACAAAGCGGTTTACAGGCAAATAGTAATAATGAAGTTAAATGGCTCTCTGTCCCAAAAGGGCTCACAATCTTAAAAACAATGCAGACCACCACCAGCAACAGCCACTAGAAAGACACCATGCAGGGGTGAATAGGAACAATTACTCTCCCCCTGCTCAATATAAGAGGAGCACCACTTGAAAAAGTGCCTCTTGTCCAGGTAGCAGCTTATAGTATAGTAAAATAGCTTACCTTTATTTAAAAGTAACTGGTTTGCCTCATGGATGCTCATGATGAGATTTTTTTTAACCCTCCTCAGATTATTGCCATGTTCCATGACGACCCTGATCTGACTGTTATTTATCCTGGAGAAAAGGTTCTTATTGTTACCAATGAGACGTGGCGGGGGGGGGGAATAGCAGACACATCAGGGATCCCTGCAGATCAAGGCTACAACTAGTGTAGGGTCAAACAACTCCTATCCCTTCCATTCATGCATAGGATCCTAATCTGACTGATAGTAACTGATGATTAACTAAGCCCATCAGGGCTAATTGAATTTTAAATGCCATGTGTAATCTAGTTCCTAGACAATCAAACCTAAATGTACTTGTAGATGATTCTATTTTTTCTTCTAGAATTAGAATCTTCTCAAATGTCACTTTTCAAGCAGCTTGGAAAGGACAGCTCACGCATATTCTTTGTCCCAACCAAATCCACATTATTTTGCTAGTTAAAGAGGAACAAATTCCTCTAAACCAGTGTTTCTCAAAGTTTTTAGACTGGACCCACCTTTTTGAATGGCACTCATATCAGGGCGCACAGGAAGTGATGTCATAGCCAGGAGTAACATCATCAAGCTGGAAGTGCCATCAGTGTGATGTAATCAAATGACACTCCTACAATGCAAAGTGACATTTCTGGTTTGAAGCAGATGCACAACCATGAAACAACTCTGACAGAAAGCAAGATTAGTACCAAATAGTATGTAAAAGCACTGAAGTAAAAACAAAATTTAAAAAAAAACTCCCTTGAAAATTCAAATTGTTAACGCTCACAAAAGATTTATAGCAAGAGTAAGGTCTGCAGGTTCCAAGATGGCTGCTCCCAGCTTTCTGTGACCCACCTGACATCAGGTCACAACCAGTAATGGCATCTAAATGATTTAGCAACAGGTACTCACTTTTGATTGGCATTTGTGTCAGGGCCCGCCCACCGGAAGTGAGGTCATAGCTGGAACCCAGGAACCGCCCCCAGGAACCGCTGCGCCTCCTCGGTAGGCTGCGCGGCAGCCCGGGAGAAGGCCCGGGAGTCCTGGGCCTTCCCCGGGGCCACCGCGCGGGCTACCGATTCCCCCCACCAGGAACCGTTGCGCCTTCTTGGGAGGGAGCCCCAGGCAGCCTACCTGCTCACGCTGCTGCTGCCATCGGTCTCCCTCGCTCCACTGCCTGCCTGCCTGGCTCTGAGAACATGCAGGCAACTCAAACGTGCAGGCAATTCAAACATTGCAGGGGGCGGAGCGGAGCGCCAACGGAGTCGACAAGTGGGTGGGCAAATGGGCGGGGCCAGCCCTAATCCTAGGAACGGGTACTCGCATACCCCTGCGTACCCGCTACATGACATGTCTGGTCACGACCCACCAAGTGAGTCCTGACCCACAGTTTGAATAACACTGCTCTAAAATATATCTATTAATCCCACATAATGGCCCCATCAGAGTTGAACAAGAGGCAGTTGTTGTGTCCTTGGCTTTTTACTGGGTTCTGAAGAAATCATAAAAAGACTAGAATCACCTGCTTTTTACTGAGTGTTCAGGGTTGTCATTTTTTTCTGCAGAATTTGAAATTTCATTAAAGAGGCATAGCTGTACCTGCTGTTCAAACAGTATTCCCTGTATATATCTCTTTATTCTTCCTGTATTGAATTGGACTCAGAATAATTACATGGAGAGCTGCAAAGCAGAATGACTGCAGCAAAGGTGCAAATTCAATCCAGAAATGAAAAGAGGGGATCTGTTTCAGAGCTTGCCAGTAGGCATGTTTCAATATCAAATACACCACAGGAGGCCAGGAACTTTCAATATTTATTGAGTATATTATACTTTCTTATTACATAAAAATGGCACTGCGCTACGCTTACAAACATCTTGTTTTCATGAAAGGTCTCCGTCAGAATGTTGCATTAACATGCCGTTTGAGCTTTGATGGCCAAAATGAGTGTATTAATTCTTGAACCTGGGGGTCAAAAGAACTCCAGAAAAACACTCCAAGGCGCACTTCTTCGGTATGGAGAGTATCCCAAATACACGTGGAAAGTACATCCTTTAAAAGGGATAAATTGCAAAATAAATGTTCTCAGATTCTCTGCCAACCTCTGCTGATTGGGGCAATTACCCTTTGCACAGGCAATTAAAATAATTTGCAACAAGGGGAAAAGAAGATCACATTTATCTCGACTTTGTGGTCAGGCCTTGTTAAGTATACATTAGAAAGATATTCTGAATACGGGAGGAAATGTCAGAAAGGCTGGATCATCATCCTTGCAACTGGTTTCCTTTCTCCGGGATATTAAAACAGTTTGAGTAATGTCACGCTTAACATTTATTGAGGGAATTTATCAAGAGGCGAGCCTGCTAATGACATTTTGGCATTGTTTGCTTTGCTATTATCCTCCTCTTCAGAGAAATGATGGCCTTATTTTCCAAAAAAAAATTAAAAGGAAGATTACATCATTTTAGGGTTAAATCAAATGTATTTATTGATCCCTTGGTTGTGGCAATGATGGATGCAGCTCTCATAGGTTATTTGAACGATGCACACGGATTCTGATGACCTGGCCTCCACACCCACAAGACAAGCAAGCTTGGACCACAGCTTTATTGCTAGTCAAAAACAAATGTTTGCAGTGATCCTAGACTTGCCAGGTTTTCAAAATGACAATAAGAGACACACAGGTATCAGGATACTGCTTTCTATCAAACCACTCCATGGTTACCAGCAACAATATAAAAATTACACATTTGGCCGTGGCGAGGCAGCAGCAAGTATCAGCAGCAACAGAATTTTAGAATGGGATTTTTTAAGTCCCGTTCAACGTTGATACGGGACACGATTTTTAAATCTTAAATACAGGAAGTCCCTTATAATAAGGGACACCTGGCAAGTCGGGCAGCTCAATTCTATACCCCCCT
Organism: Lerista edwardsae; assembly: GCA_029204185.1. Taxonomy (NCBI): domain Eukaryota; kingdom Metazoa; phylum Chordata; class Lepidosauria; order Squamata; family Scincidae; genus Lerista; species Lerista edwardsae. The sequence continues at coordinate 13,351 of JAJKFI010033540.1, forward strand.
TAGCACCAGCGCTGGGCTCTTGTGCCAGCCGAACACTGTCGCGAATGTGCCGTAAAGCGCATCCGCATTGGCGCTATGGCACTCGGCTGGCGCAAGCAGCAGCGCCAACGCTTGGGCACTGCCACAACCATAGGCGCAGCGTTGCTCGGTCGGCAAAGGGTCTACGCAAGGACATTCCAGAGGTGTTCTGGGGCGTAACTGGGCGGTGCAGTGGGCGGAGACGGGGGTTGTGACGCAGGACAGCCATAGTGCCAAATCCTAATGCCTGTTCCTGGCCAGGGTGGCCCCAATTCAGGCCGCTCCTGTCCACGTTCCTCTGCGCCTGCTGTTTTGCACCTGCAAAACAGCAGGCACAGATCCGAGCAGCCCCATAGGGGTGACTGGGGCTTACCTGGGTGCAAGGGGAAAACCTCCCTTGTCCTGCACGTTGCTGCTGCTGCCTTCTAATGGGCTTGGGGTTGTTGTTGTTCAGTCGCTAAGTCGTGTCCGACTCTTCGCGACCCCATGGACCACAGCACGCCAGGCCTCCCTGTCCTCCACTAGCTTCCTGAGTTCACCCAATTTCATATTCATTGCTTCGGTGACACTATCTAACCATCTCATCCTCTGTCGCCCCCTTCTCCTTTTGCCTTCAATCTTTCCCAGCATGAGGGTCTTTTCTAAAGAGTCCTCTCTTCTCATCAGGTGGCCAAAGTATTGGAGCTTCAGCTTCAGCATTTGTCCTTCCAGGGAGCAATCAGGCTTGACTTCCTGGAGAATTGACCGATTGGATCTCTTTGCAGTCCAGGGGACTCTCAAGAGTCTTCTCCAACACCATAATTCAAAAGCATCGATTCTTCGACGCTCTGCCTTTCTTATGGTCCAGCTCTCACAGCCATACATGGCTACTGGGAAAACCATCGCTTTGACTATGCGAACCTTTGTTGGCAGGGTGATGTCTCGGCTTTTGATTAAGCTATCTAGGTTCACCATAGCTTTCTTCCCAAGAAGTAAACGTCTTTTAATTTCATGGCTGCAGTCACCATCTGCGGTGATCTTGGAGCCCAGGAAAATAAAGTCTGTCACTGCTTCCATTTCTTCCCCTTCTATTTGCCAGGAAGTGATGGGAGTGGTTGCCATGATCTTAGTCTTTTTAATGTTGAGCTTCAAACCAATTTTGGCACTTTCCTCTTTCACCCTCATCAAAAGGTTCTTTAGGTCTTCCTCACTTTCTGCCAGTAGAGTGGTATCGTCTGCATATCTGAGGTTGTTGATGTTTCTCCCAGCAATCTTGATTCCAGCTTGTGAGTCATCCAGCCCTGCCTTCCTCATGATGTACTCTGCGTATAAGTTAAATAAGCAGGGTGACAATATACAGCCTTGTCGTACTCCTTTCCCAATTTTAAACCAGTCGGTTGTTCCATGTCCAGTTCTAACTGTTGCTTCCTGACCCGCATAAAGGTTTCTCAGAAGGCAGATCAGGTGGTCTGGAACTCCCATCTCTTCAAGAACTTGGGGTTAGGGCCTTGCTATGTCAGCCTTACTAGGTCGGCATAGTGCAGGATTGTGCTGTAAGTGATCCCCAGGATGAAGGGGGGGGGTGTCACAGCAGCTGAATTATCTGAATTATACCACCTACCTCAAGCTGGACAGCCTTTGAGGTTGGCTTTGCAATGCCAACTGAGGGTCCCAACCTGCACTTTTGAGCTAAGCAACTGGAGGTTGGTTCTAAGCCCCACACTCTGACCATTTGCTTATCTCAACAAGCACACCTGCCCCTACTCTTAAAACTTCTTCTTGCATTATTCCACATCACGCAAGAGCCAAACAATCCTACTAAGTGCCCAAAGATGGTCAGCTAACCTCAGACTATTTTCCTGGATGGGTGAGAGGGTCTGACTCTGCAACCAAAGTGCTGAATGCCCACCTCTGAGGAGCAGCTACCACAGCTGCTATGCTTCCACCCTTTGAATGTGCCAGTAGCCAATCACCTGGCAGCATTCGTCTGCCTTGCTTTTTTGCAGAGTGAGGATGAGGCAAGGACACTCCCTCCTGAAATACGCTTAAGACTCCAGCAGAACCTATTATTAGCAAAGGATATTGCCAGAGAGACCAGCACTGGCTTCTAGGGATGTTGGGAACCATAAAAGGGATAATTTTCAGCATTCCTGGTACTGCTGTGAATCCTCACAGCAGCATTTAGGCATAACTCCTAAGCTCCTATTGAATTTTTCCTAACTGGTGCCCATAATCAATTTGGTAAACAGAAAGAATTGGTGATGATGGCTCTGCCTGAAGTTAGTAGTGGTTAAGTTAAACCTGGTTAAATGCATTGGCCTCCTTATGTCCATTTGGAATGGGCTTTGAGTTAGCTTAGAGCAGTGGTTCTCAAACTTTTTAGGCCAGGATCCACATTTTAGGGGTCCACATGTTGGGACCCACCAGAAGTGATGTCATTAATCTAGAAGTGATGTTGTAGGAGGAAGTGACGTCATCAAGCAGGAAGTGCTGTGATTGTACCATAATAAAATGACACTCCTGAAATGCAAACTGGCATTCTTGCAGTAATTGCACAACCATGAAACATCCCTGACAGAAAGCAAGATTAGGACAAACTATTATGTAAAAGCACTAAAAATAATTTAAAAAAAAAAAGCCTCACTGGAGAGTGAACATTCAAACTGGTAACACTCACAAAAGGAATCTACCAAGAATAAGGTGGGCAGCTTCTACTTCGGACTGGCTTAGGACATCCAAGTGATCGTCTCTAAATCAATCCAACTTAAATGATTTACAGCCCAGTCCTAATGTGGGCTGGTGTTGTTGTGTATTTGGAGTGTTGATAGCAGAGTTGGGGGCTTGTGGACCCATTCAGCGCTTGCCTAGCGCGATCGGAGCGGAGGGACGAAGAGATCGCTACATTTCAATAACAAAGTCTTTTATTGGTTACAGTAGCGATAGTCAGAAAGCAAGAAGTTCTATTTGCCGGTCAGCAAAAGCCGGCGAAGGTTTGCCGCGTACAAGCGGCTTTTCAACGCATGTTGTTACATTCTCAGTTACAGTGCGCACACATGGTAAAAACAGAAGAACAAAGGGTGCAGCTAGAGTATATCTGGTAGGTGGGTACCTGCAGACCCTTGTGCCCCATGTTAACCAATGGGGTGCCCCTTTGAACATCATGATCTCATGAGAAAGTGGATGTTTGCTAGCCAGCGCTTCCCGTGAGAAACTTTGCCTGCTTATGTTACACTAACTTAAGGGAGTTCAGCTACTGTGTAGCAGATTGCACTAACAAGCTGGGAAGCTGACTACCTCAAGGACACGCAGGTGCTCTATCTGATCTGAAGACGGAGAGACGGAATGCCAGTTTCAACCAGTTCTGGAGTGTGTGGTGTGAAACTGCAACAGGTGTGTTTGTGATGTCTTTCAAATATGGAGCTCTGGTAAGAAGGCCTGTGCAGTCCCACCAGCACTGAATCCAGCTACAACAGAAGGGGATGTTTTGGGACAGGGGAGGACGGAAGGAGGGAGGGGGCAGTTCAGGCCCAGGAGCTTGGAGGAATAATAAAAAAACAGGAGCCGACATCTCTTTAGAAGAGATAGCCCCCGAATGAATCCAGTGGGTGGGCTTAGCAGCCATGTTGGGATATCCAAAACAATCCGTATTCCAAGCATTTCAGATTGGTTTGCTCGTTTGTTTAGGACTGAATAAAAATAAAAACTTACAAAAATAACAACGTGTGATCGTGGAGAAACATTATTGGGAACCTAATTATGAGTTAATATGCAATTCCAAGGTTTAATTCCGCGTAATTATATTACTGAACGTACCGGACGAAATGCCACTTGCTGTCTATTTAAACTCGGATTGCACTGTTTTGACAGATGTATTTTTTGAAATCTACACAAGCAGGAATAAAGTGTGAACGGGAAGGAAAGAAAAAAAGGGGAGGGTGGGCAAAACTTAGATAAATATGTAGGAAAATTACATTAAAATCTCTCAATGTATAACACAAGCAGTTGTCAATATGAGAGTAATTCTTTTTTACTTCTAAGCTATTGAGAGTACTTTTTTAAACTTCTACACTCACCCCCCCCCATAAAACAAATTCTGTTAATGTTCAGAAGTTCGAAAATATTACCGTACAAAACGGAAGGCGGGGAAAAAAGTGTAAACGGGTGTAATGTGAATACATGAATCTTTCCATGGAAATTAAATCCCATTTTTCGTGCAGCGATTCGCACACCCGTATGCCGAACACGCAGGCATGATTAACGAGGTAGATATTAACTTCTACAGACGTGCAGGGAGAGTTTTATTAGAGAATTCACGGCAATCCTCCTCGTTGGTGGCAATGCTCTGTGTCAGCCATATTTGTCTGTCCACGGCTTCAAGACCGTGATGTCATGTCGACTCCTTATTATTCCTCCAAGCCCAGGAGAGAGGCAGGAGTGCCACGCCCAGGAGTGGTGCAGGCCTCTGCCATATCCTTACCCCATCCCAGGCCTGCAAATCCTACACAGGGCTAATCAGACTTGCACTAGCCATTTTTCTGATTCCTGGAGATTGTAGAGTAAGGAAAGGGTGCTCGTAGCACAGTTATTCAACTGAAGGAAATTTGGAATGCTGAATCCTTGCACCTACTTCCTACCTTGGTAAATGACATAAGCTTGTGCTTTGAAGCAGTCTGGGGGAAAACAGCCATCCTCAAGTTTATGCAGAGGTAGTTGCAGTACTCAGAGGTAATAAGCATGTTTATGTCTTGGTCGCTGCAAGCCTGTCTCTAAAGAATGACTGGAAAGGTATTGAGGCAACAACTCTGTGATTAACCAAGACAATATATTTGACGCATTGACCAGGAGTGTACACATCTCCCTGGGAATTCCACTGCAAAACTTCATAAATGTGCATTCATTTAACATGCAGCACATCTCTAAAGCTTCCTGTCTGGAGGCAAACTTTGTCCTTCAGCCTCCATAATAAAGCGCCAGTGTTCAGGAGGTAGTGATGCAACAGCTAACTCTCCCGCTGGAAGCGAGTCTAAATATAGAGCGGCTTCAGATGGGAACACGTTTGCCGGAAGAAATGAAAGTAGAACCTCATTGCAATTCCTGTTCACATGCTTCTTTGCAAAAGCCTTGTGCAGGTGTTGATTTTCCTGCAGAAATGAAAGGGTGCTTGGGGCGGGCCAGAAGTGTCCCTAGAGCGGAGGTGAGGTGCTATGATTTGCAAAGTGCCTGACCTTGTGTATTGGAAAAGGTGGAAGATACCCCCAGGAGTTAGGGAATGGTATCAGCAGTGGCCTCTTGTCCATATCAGCCGGGGATTACAGGGTTAACCCCCAAGGTCTTTGCCTGCAACAGGAACACAGCTGCAGGCTGATGAGGGCTCTGGCTATGAAGGGAGGTTGGCACAGGTGCAGATGGGTGTGGCTGATGAATTAAAGCCTGCCCAGCAACAGACACTTATTGGCCTGTCTTAGTATAAAGTTGGAGGCAGGAACTGCAGTAAATGAGCACCGGGTAGGTGCTGGATGGACGGATAATTAAAGGACTGGATAAAGGAAGGGTGATTGGCACCGGGTAGTTATAGGAGCCAGACTGACTGATGGACTGGATAAAGGAAGGTAAGAAGACTGTGGGGAGTTGTTGTATGTCTGCCATGCCCCTGGAGCCACCGAGTGGAAGAGGCAGGTGTGGCTTAGGCGAGCTGACTGCCTATTGTGTGGTGGTGGGGTTCTGTGGTGCCAATTTAGAGTATCTTGAGATAAGCTGGTGATGAGGGCAGTCTGGAGGAGGCTGGCCAGCTGGTGATCCCAAGCAAAGCTGCTGGAAGAGAGGAGGCCCAGTGGGTGACTGAACCCCCTCCCTCTTGCCTATCTCTGAGGCTGCTCTGGAGGGAAAACAAGTTAGCCTAGGTTGGGCACTGGGGCCCTTGGGGAGGCCCAGCAGGGAATTTGGCGGAACACCTTGACATGTAAACCGCTCTTCTCCCTCGCCATAGTAGCCAGTAAGCATGTGGATGCGTTGTAAGTGTGGATGTGTTGCTTTCGTTACAAGGACTGGCTGCTAATCAAAGGAGAAGAGTGGTTTACAAGACAAGGTAAGGCGCCTTGCAAAACCTAACATGCCCCCTCCAGGGATGCTACACTGGGCGGATGAGATTGACAATCTGTATTTCACCTGTGTTTTGCACGGTCTGTATCAGTGGTGTCACACATAAGGCCCGCAGGCTGGATGTGGCCCATGGAAGTTCTTCATCCAGCCCTCAGGCTCTCCCAGCACCACCATCCAGAGGCTCAAAGGGTGCTGGGGGTGGGGCAGCATCACCGCACCCCTAGCACAGTTGAACCGCCCCTGTGCCACCTGGGCACGCACACCCTGCACCCAGAATTGCTCCATTTAGGAGCAAGTCAAAGACGAGGGCGGGAGGGTGAAACAACGCACCACTTTTTTCCCCATCCACCGCGCCCTTCCGCGAATGGCACCTGCTGCGCCTGCCTCCCCTTGCAGCAGCCTTTCTACACCTCTGCCCAGTGGCGTCTCTACAGGGAGGGCAGAGCTCTAAGTTTTGCAAGAAGCCTTACCTTGCAGTGGAAATCACTCCTTTCCTGCACCGTTTTAGCCGATCCTCACAGGGAAAAGCAACATCTTGGCATTGCTTACTGGCTACAGCAGCAAGGGAGAGGAGGGATTTACATGACAGGGTACGGCTCCTTGCAAAACCTAGAGCTCTGCCCTCCCTATAGAGACGGCTCTGCCTCTGCCACCATCAGCTGCTTTCAGCTGTGCTGTGCTGAGGTGTTACTGCTGAAAGGGCAGCCAGTGTGATAAGTGGGCTCTTCCATATCTTGAAAATATGATCAAGAAGCAACGGTCAAGATTTCCCATATCAAGAAAATATGATCTCTTCTGTCATTTGAAGCTAATGTTCCTAAATGAGGAAAAAAGTGCTTGTTTCTGATCATGACCTGTTTCATGACATCACTTCCTGCTTAATGACATCACTTCATGGCCAACAGCAGGTGCTGTGAATGCTATTTGGCCTGCTGTATGAAATGAATTTGGCACCTCTGATCTATAGGAATGGTCTTCCTGCATACGAGTCATACTCTTTTGCCAGGAGATGGTCTTTACATATCCTGGAGTACTTAGAGGATCTTGTGCAAACAACACTATAGTGACTGCTTTAGTGACTGCTAAAGACAGGACTAGAAGATGCAACATGGATCCCACCCCTATGTGTTAATTTTGAACACCTAAATACTAAGACTTTCCCTTTAGTGGGAACTGGAAGACACCAGGCAATGGATCTTGAATAGGATCTCCTTTGCAGTCAGATTCTGGCACCCACACATCCTGTCTTTCAGCAAGTCCAGCCCTTCAACAGAACATCCTGGAAGATACCCTCTGGCATCTCCATGTTGGATGCAGTCAGCTGAGGATGCAGGAAGTGACTCTATGACTCCTACTTTACAGTCCTTTCCTTCAAGTCAACAGTCTAAGAGCTCAATCCTAACCCAGCATTGTGCCAGCGCTCCTGCACCGAACCAGTGCTGTCGCAAACGTAAGGTATGTCTGCTCCACAGATTCAGTCGCTGGGCCGGCACAGGCAGCAGTACTGGCACACATGCACCACACAGCCCGTCATATGCGTTGGCCATGCGCCAGCTTAGTCCTGCCAGCACAGGCGCGCACCGTAACGGGGTGGAGGCAGGGTGGACCTGTGGGCATAGAGGAAGGTGGAAATGGGACTCAGCTGTTAACCATAGTCAACCCCAAACTCAACATTATTATGCCTCTTTGATGCCGACCATCTGCCTTACTCCCCAGAATTCAGATCCAGCCCTGACTATCCTTTTGCATCCATCTCTCTGTTCTGTGAGTATTCTCTCTTGGGTCTCTAGCCATGGTGTGATAGGAGCTGGTACATTTCACTCTGGGCTGGCAAAAATCATTTCAGCTTACAGACATTACAGAGAATCATGCCATGAGAATCATGCCATGAGGAAGTGCGCAGCATTTGTCCTTCCTGTTCCACTCATGCCTCCTTTATGCGGTCAATCTGCTATAACTCCATAGTGCTGGATGCAGACATTCTGCCTTGGAAGAGTGGTTTCTGAAACAGTTTTCAAAGAAAAGAGAGGCAGTTCACCTAAGATTTTGAGAATGCACCATAGACCCTAAAAAGCCATGTTGGCATTTTTTTTTTTTGGTCCAGAATCTTTTTATGTCACAGAACAAAGAATTTTCTGCTGTGTTTGATGTTTTCAAGGCTGCACCAAAAATAAAGCCATTCAGTGATATTTTTATTGATGGAACAAGCTAAAGTTCTGTATTCTATCTATGCAAATTGATAAAGAAGATGCTCTATTATTGCGCTGAAGACATATGCTGCCAAACTCTTAGTAGATTGCAGGTTGAAGCAAGGAGGGCACTAATCATATAGATTATCACAATTGCTTTAAGCAGGAGGTTGGCTTTGCATGAATTTCCATAATTTCTTTGCAGCAAGGGAGTGGATTTGACGTCTGATGAAAGAAATCATGTGTCCATTGTGTCTGAACAATCACTGATATGTGCTTTACAGAACAGAATGTACAATCCTCATTATCCGCTAGGGTTAGGTTCCTGGAAATCCTCATGGATAGCAAATTCGCAGCTAACAAATCATTGATCCTATGGGACTGTCTGCAGATGCAGATGCTTTGCAGGCAATCAACAGGCAGCTGAAACCCTTGAACTGCCATGACCCTTGTCTCTCCCTTTGATAAGACAAGGAGGCAATTTACAGCTCATTTATATGCAAACATTTCTCTCTTATAGATGGGTATCTATGGTAATACAAATGCTTCCAGTATTTTTTGGGAGGACAATCCTCCCAATCCTCTTGTAATCTCGCAATGGATATATTCTTAAAATCCACTGTCCTGTTTTATACAGTTCATATATTGTTCCACCTCATTCATTACAAATGGTTGTATTTACCTAAATAATGAAGAACAGGCTTAGCAAAAAAACAGAATGGAAAAATGAACTCAGCTCCAAATAGATATGCATATATATGTGTCTGCATGTGTGAGAGTGTGCGCATAGTAGGCAGTATTCTTTTTCTGTATAGGGTTTTGCGTCTTACATTTCATGACAGTGTATTGGGAATCATGGTGCAGATAAGAGCTAATTACATTTTATATTTCTTTTTTTGAAACGCACAGAATATGCAGGCGAATACTGTGTCAATTATTTATCTGAATAAGGCAGAGAAGGGAATTTTTGGTGTTACTGAAGTCTTTCAATGCTACTGAGATTGCTGGAAAAAAATCTCTTCTGTCCTCCACAATCAGCAGAATGATCCGACAGAACAGGCAGGGTTAGGACTAGGACTAGGGATTTGCTCAAAGGCATTAGCAGTTATTAACTCAGTTTTTTTTAAAGGAATGTGCTAGAATAGATGATGGAAAAGTGATCTGAGAAAAAAAGAGTTTTAACTCCTGAAAAGCTAGGCACTTCGTACGCCAAAGAAGAATAATGGGCAGCACAAGCAAAACCAGCACTTAGGCCAGCTCAAGTGACTAGTACTACCTTCCAGGTGTTGCTAACCTGGACACCTGTACGTTTCCGTACAGTATGTTTGTGCCACCTTGGGAGTTGGGTAGGCTGGTGTGAGGACATATGCCAGCCTTCCGGTGCCAGACCCAGCAACAGATCAGGTGAGTCTCAGCTTAGGGAGGCCAGCTTGAGTGGTTGGAGAAGGTGGTGGGAGGATGGAACAGGGCCATTTCGGGTAGGGGCGGGACAGGGAGGGCATGGGACTGGCCTCAACACCTTAGGCTACATCCTAACCCCCCTCCCAGCCAGCCCAGCATCATACCTGGTCACTCAGATTTGCGACCGCAAAATCTCTGGTGCAAATCCAGGTAAGAGTGGCTGGCATGCAACACAGGGTAAGGGTTTAAAAACCTGTTAACCCAAGTTGTGCCCAGCCTGCTCCTACCTTGTGCTGGATGTAGCACAGGCCAATCGGCCTGCCTGTTCCAGCACAAAATAGGAGTGCTCTCACAGTGTTAAGAGTTATCTGGTTTCCTAATGCAATTTTCAGTAAAGATGTGCATAGGAATTTGTAATGCAAATGAAGGTGAATTAAAATGAGATTGTTCTCATGTGTTCATGTCAGTTGTAGAAATCTCAGTGAAGCATGGTGGTGCAATATCCGGATGAAGTGACACACTAATTCAGAACGGCTCACCTAGCTTGGTAGAATTTGAACACATGGAGAACGACTCTCCAGTATCTCAGGCAGAGATCTTGCAAACCCTTCTAAATTTTAATGAAAATTCAGAGGCATGAAATTTGAAAAATTTCAAAAGTTGAACCTTCTCCCCTCCCTGTTAAACCCACTCCCAACCCTCCCGCTGCCCTTCATGGACTTACCTGCTCCAGCGGGCCTCTCAACAACCGTTGGAGCCAAACGGAAGATTCTGGCATTCCCTCCTGCGCACCTGGGCCTTGTGCTGCCATACAAAACTTTACAACACTTTTGCAACAGCACTCACTGGCAGAACAGGTGTCCATTAGGATTGGGCTGTAAATTACCTCTCTCTTAACTGTTGGGATTAAAGATGGTTCCTGGTCTACAGCAAGGTGTGGATTTGATTTGCTTCTACTTACTGATAATGACACTAAATAACAATCTTTGAATAGCTATCTTTCGGCGCGGTCTGAAAGTTATTTAAGGAGTAGAGGTGTTTTATTTAAGCTGCTGACATGCTGGGCTGACATCTTTAACTTCTAATTTTAATTTTTAATTATTGTAATTTTATATTTGTTGAGATCCATTAGGGTCTGCTTGTTTTGAATTGTTTTATATTATTGTTTTATTTTGAATTGTTCCTATCTTTTATTCAATGTTTGTATTTTTAGTGTTGTAAGCTGCCTTGTCAGGATATAAATTCTGTTGTTGTTGTTGTTGTTGTTGTTGTTGTTGTTATTGTTGTTGTTAACAACAGCAACAGCAAAGACAAGCTGAAGAAGCTGATGGATGTGCTGCTACTGTCAATTCTGTTCTATTGCTCTTCTCGGAGTTGTCTACATAGATGAAATGAAGAAGCCAGTCCCCGGTGTTATTCTGTATTAACTCCCCTGCAAAAACTTACTGCCTGTCCCCACATCAATGGAATTTACAGTTTTGGAAGAAATGGAAGAAAAATGCTAATAGTCTGATTACATTGGCAACCTCATCATGTGCAAGCAGCTTCATTAATTCAGTGCCTGGCATGATATAGAGTGCTGTTTGAAGTCTGAGAAAAGTTCTGCCCAAAAATCGATGGTGCTACATGGTCCAGAGATCTGAAATGCTGTACAGTGAACCTTACGCAGCTGCCAGTGTGCAGCTATGGGCAGAAGAAATCGGATTTGCAAGAAAAAGAACAAGTTCCTCAGCTACTTATTTGTCTTATCAGATACCTCAATCCTAAGGACATCATTCAACAGGAAATACTGCTGATTCTAACAGATAATGCTTGGGCCTATGGGACGTTTTTCAATCCATATTGTTTTACTAGTCAATTGAGGGCACAATCCTAACCAGGGCTGGCTCTAGGAGGGGCAGGGCCCAATGCAGAGCATTCCCCCAGGGCCCCGCACCCAGAGGCGGATCTGGGGGGGGGGGCAAATCTGTAAGTACTGCAAGAAGCTTTACCCTGTCATGTAAATCCCTCCTCTCCCTTGCTGCTGTAGCCAGTAAGCAACACCAAGATGTTGCTGTACCCTGTGAGGATTGGCTAAAACGGTGCAGGAGAGGAGTGTTTTCCACTGCAAGGTAAGGCTTCTTGCAAAACTTAGAGATTTGCCCCCCCCTTAGATCCGCCTCTGCCTGCACCCTCCCCACAGGGTCCCCACTCACAGAGAAGAGCACTTGTGCTGCCACATGCAAAATGTGGCACATGGAAATAGTTGGTGGTGACATGATGATGTCACGGCCAACTACTCCCAGGAGGCCCATTTTGGGCAGTTTGGAGGCTGGGGCAGGTATGAGGGCCCAAGGTAAAGCTGCTCTGCCTGTTCCACTGAAACTACAAACCTTAGAGATCCTGGCTGCAACAGCAGGCGAAATGCTCACTGCACTGGTGTGGGAGGCCCCACCAGTGACCAATGTGGTGACATTGGTCACATTGGCTTAAGGACGGCCCTGATCCTAACCTACGCCGGAACATCACATGCTGGCGGGCCCGCACTGTATCCTTGCAGGTTGGGACTGCATTGAAGCTTCCACGGGGCAAGGGCACATTTGAGCCCTTGTCTCGGGATACGTGTCAGCCAGTCCTATGGGCTACTCAGATCCGTGCCCGCTATATAGTGGGTGCAGATCCGTGTTCCCCACACAGCATGAACTGGGGCTGTGCAGGCCAGGGACTGGCGGTTTGATGCAGTCCAATGACCGTATCCAGACTCCACCCCGCTCCCCAGGCTGGACCACCCTCTGCCCACCCCGTTCAGCCCTTCCTCCCGCCTTCTCCTGCCCAGAATTGCCCCTGCGCCCGCCAAACTTGAGGCAGGCGCCTGCGTTGGCACCATGCCAGATACACTGGCGCACACGTGCTTTAGGGCACGTGCACAACAATACTTGGTCGGCGCAAGAGACTTGTGCCGGCCGGGGGGGGGGGGTGGATTGAGCTGTGAGTCATGGTGCTGTGCTGCATCTGACAGCATTACATGGGGACAACAAAAGGCATGTGACATGGGAACAGCTTGGTAGTAGCATCTGGAAGTCTGGACAGTGAAAAGCTTTATGCCAAAGCTTGATGCTTCACTGGACAATGAAAGTGACTTCATGCCAAGTCAATCCTACGAGCTAACTAGATTTCTAGTGTCCCCACGAAGGACATTCTTCACCCTACTGCTGCAGACTTCCAATATAAATGGCTGTGTGTTTAGGTGCTGTTGCCACTAGCAGCTCCTAAAACATAACTGATCAGCACCCCATCCTGACTTCTGCCTCCCATTTCTCATCAAAATGGGTTTGATCCAGTGGTGTAACAGAGGGGTGCAAAACGGCAAGGACCAAATCCTATCCAACTTTTCAGCCCTGATGTAGCTGTAAGGGAAGATAA
>JAJKFI010033541.1:0-26437 GCA_029204185.1 Lerista edwardsae
ATTGCATTCTGCATTAAATTCCCCACTGAATGGTATATAACATGATGATATTATTCATACCTACCAAGGTTTTCACAACTTTGGGCACTAGCGTCAAGCTCAGCTTGTTGCCCCCCTAAAGCTTGTTGCCCGGTGCAATTGCACCTCCCTGCACTTCTTTAGCTATGACCCTGGGGAAGGGATTTAAGCTTACCTGGGGGTTTCTCTAGCTCTCTGCAGCCCTCCTGGCAGCTCCAAAACGACTGAAAAAAAGAGAGAGAAACCACTTCTAGTTTCGTGACAAATACAGGAAGTGTTTTGTTTTTTCATTTTTTCCAGCTGTTCGGAGCTGCCAGGAAGGCTGCAGAAAGGGTCGCAGGCTCCCTGGACCCTCCAGAGAACCATAGCAACCCCACACATAAGCTTAAAAATCCCTTCCCTCATCAGCAGCAACACTGGCATGGAGATAGTGCTGCTGCCCACCCCTGCCCACGCGAAGACTTACAGTGCTCTCAGCTCCCTTGTAGGAGTTTGGGAAACACTGTCATACCCACTCTCCTGGGAGCACACCCCATTGAACACAATGGGACTGACTTCTTAGACATGCATAGGATTGCATCGTAAGAAACTGTATTGATGGTGCTAAGTGATGACATAAAAAGGTGAATACTTGAAAACTCAGAGGTGACAACAGACATGGAACTGATGTCCTTGGCAATACCCTTATTGGTTTTGATGTTGATTGTACCTAATGACTCTGCGAAACTGCAGCAGAAGTTAAAGAAAGGAAATTCTTGTCTTCTTTAATTGGCAATTGAAGACAGAACAAGGGTGCACAAATATTAAAAGAGGGGATTGTTTGGAAGATAAAAGTGCTTCCTTTTATGAGCCTTTTCTAATTAATGAGTTGATTGCTTAATATGCTCCGGCAGATTTACATAACATTCAAGAAGGTACCGAGTGACTTTTTTCAGAACTAAAAGCATCCAAGCACAAGTTGGCTGGCTCACGTTCTGTAACCAGAACAAAAGTCAGATCTGGAATACGACAGAAATTCAATCAAGGCTTGATTTGGGTTACAAAACATACACACGAGAGAATTCCACTCGTAATAGGCTCAGAAGAATATGACCACTGATTAAACAACTCTATGTATATTTTACCATGAGTAGTCTCATGGTATTCTCTTGGAAAACTTTATTTTACCCACGCACTCCCAATAAAGACAGCAGACTGTAGCTTGGATATTAACTGGGCCACTTTACTGAAATTAACATACACAGGATTTGCAAGCAAGGACTAACTAAATCTGATGTCATAAAAGGGGGAGGGGTTGCCTCCCCCTTCTTAGGTGCAGGGTACTAACTGGGGTGGCGGTCCTATTGATCACCACCCCTGATCTCATTGGGCGAACTATACAACTCGAGTCCATTCTCAGTCATTACACTGGATGGGCTGTCTTCTTTGTCCCCAAAGGGGACAGCTGGCCACCTCGTGCCAGTCAATGGGGTTCTCCCAGGTGCTCTTTGAGCCGGGTAGGCACCATCGGAGCTGCCGAGATTCAATCAATCAATCAATCAATCAATCAATCAATCAGGTACTTATATACCGCTTTTCAACATGAAATTCACAAAGCGGTTTACAGGCAAATAGTAATAATAATAAAGTTAAATGGCTCCCTGTCCCAAAGGGCTCACAATCTAAAAAAAGGCAGACCACCAGCAACAGCCACTAGAAAAGACACTGCGCAGGGGTGAAGAGGGACAATTACTCTTCCCCTGCTAAATATGAGAGGAACACCACTTGAAAAAGTGCCTCTTGCCCAGTTAGCAGGGGTAACCCAGTTAGCAGTAAAAGTGTAAAAGCAGTAAAAGTTAGTAGAGATTCCCCTACGACCTTGCTACCCAGGCATGGACACCGTGAGCTGCCTGGTTTTTTTCCCCTTACCCCGCACCTCTCATGCCAAGTGGCCGAAACTGCTAACTAAAAACTACCACCAACCCAATCAAAGCCCAAAATCAGTCTAGGGTAGGCGAAAAAACAGCTCTCCAAAGGCCAATCAGGAGAGCTGCAAAAAATTCCTACCCGGCCCTCCAAGCACGACCAGCTAATCTCAGACTAGCTATAGGGCGGGCAGGTGGGCTTCGCCATTCGGGACCACACTGAGAAGGCACGAGCTGTTGCGCTCGTGCCGGAGACTGCGATCCGCCTCCTAATGGCCCCCACAGCCAATGGCTGTCAAGCCCCAGCCTGTCAGTCTTCTGAGAGGCAGGGCAAGGTGGCCATTAGCGCAAGAGAGCACTAACGGCTTTTATGTCACTTTTACTAGCTCACAGTAAAAGTAGAGTTTATCACCATTCAAGTTTTTTTTCCCCTCACTATTCATTCCTCTTATTTCTCCATCAGAAACTAGGAAAAATATTAGAGCAGTGTTTCTCAAATTGTGGAGCGGGACCTAGTGGGTCACGAGTCAATTTCAGGTGGGTCGCCTAGCACCTAGGGCAGCCATCATTGAAAATATGGGAAGATGGGACACTGGAAAAGGGGAGGCCGAGTGGTTATTTTTCTCATGTCATGGTTGTAAATAGGTTTTTTTTTTCCTTTCTGATTTGCCCTGCTATTGGAAAAAGGCTGAGAGATAACCCAACTTCTTGCTGCATTCTCAGGAAAGCAGCAGGGCGGTATCACAATGATGGCACTTCCACCCACAACATCCGGTGAGTCCCTGTCCTGGTGAGTCCCAGACAGATTATCCTTTTAAAAGTGAGTCCCAGTGCTGAAAGTTTGAGAACCACTGTATAAAACCATCAGAGACAGCACTCGAAACTGTTGCCAAATGTTTTAGGGTAGTTAGCATCCATGTTTGCTATTGACATCTACATACTGCTTCTGTACACATTCAATATATGTGATCCAATCTTCAAATCCCATAAGCTGGGAGGTAGCTGAACCATATCCATGCCCTCCCTCTCTGACAGAGGACGCTCCATTTTTAATATGACTTCCAAAATTGAAATGACAGATGTGAATGAGCCGTATTAAATTACCTGGCAAATGCAGCTACACCCATAAAAAGATGGTGATCCAGGTGCTCGGTGCATCCGAACTCTTTGACTTGGGCTGTGATCCAGAAACGGCACCTACATAGTAGCTGTTGTTTTAATGTGAAGAGTTGCAGGCCTTTTAACTCCCTGATAACCATTTTCAAGGATAGCCATTTCACTGAAGTCTGGATCAGGCAATGTTAATCTATGCAGGTTTCTTAGATCCAAGATCCTGTTTGTTCCGTGGGACTGGCTTCCAAGTCACTGCAAGTGGACCAAACTTCCATACTAAGGGTCCAGTCCTATCCAACCTTTCATTGCTGATGTAGCTGCAGTCCAGCTCCAATGCAAATGGAAAAATGTTTTTTTCTATCTAGAAAAGGCCTCTTGTGACTGCCCCCCAGCAATTGCAGGATGCAGTGCACACACTGGAAAATTAGATTGGATTGGGCCCTTACAGTGCAAAGGTCCAATTAGAATCTCGCCATTGGGTGTTGGGTGAGGGATAAAGAAGGTGACAGGAGATATCTTAATTCCCACCCCAGCCCCATCGGAAACTGACACTGAGCCACCCAGTGTAAGGAGCTTAACTGCTTGCAGGGCAGTTAACAGCTCAGAGTAAGCTGAATGGCCAAGTGTGTTCCCTGAGGCATCTGGTGGGTCACTGTGAGATACAGGAAGCTGGATTAGATGGGCCTTTGGCCTGATCCAGCAGGGCTCTTCTTATGAAATTGCAGCCCCAGCCACCCACCCCATTAAGATATTCTGAGATTAACTGGTCATTTTAGGAGCTGGGTAGGAATGTTTTGCTGATTGGCTCTTGGTGAAGAGTTCTTTTTATTTTGCCTACCCCAGACTGTCTCTGTGCAGTGTGGTGTTTTGCCAGGATGGTCACAACTGGCAGGCATAGTGTGGGACAAGGAGTAGTAGGATTAGGCGTTTGGTGTGCAGCTTGATGTAAGCAAGAGTCTCAGGGTAAACCAGAACCGATTTCAAGAGGCTGGCTAGTGAAGAAGATGGAGCTAGGCTTGAACCATGAAATCTGTGACGAAGGCTGTCAAGCCTGCAATAGACTGGACGATCCAGCTGCTTTGAACCCCTTTACAAAGGTTGGTGTTGAAAAGCTGGGATAATTGGGAGGCAACCTCAGTTTGGAGTCAGGGTGGTGATGCCCAAAGACAGTGGTTCCCAAACTGTGAGCCATGGCTTTCCAGGGAGCCATGGAAACCAACCAGGGGAGCCATGGGATCTTTGTGAAAAGCCCACCACCCTATACAACGTAGCCCTAATTGTAGCCCTAATCGTATTGGATTGTATTAGGATCGTAGCCCTAAGGGGGAGCTGCAGGCAATGGCCCAGTAGGTCAAGAAGCAGTCAAAAGGTTTGGGAACCACTGCCCCAAAAGGAGGTGATTCCCAAGTAGGTGCCTACACTAAAATGGAGGAGGAATTTTCCGCAGTTGGGACCTGTGGCAAAACAGATGTTGTTGGAATTTAATAAGTTTGGCTCATTTACCCAAAAGTTGACCTTGTCCTTCCAAGAACAAAGTACCTTTTTTTTTAATGGCATCGGTCTTGTCCATTACGCCTTCCTAGATTTCTTCTGTGTCCTGAAATACAAGAGGCATATGAAACCACCACAAGTTTAAAGCCCTGTTCTGTACAACCTTCCAAACAATTAAGGTTTTGACACTCTCTAAGCAAAACATCAAAGCTACAAGAAGCCCTTTGAACATCATCAACACTAAATCACAACTGCAGACAAAGGAAGTACAGAAGAAGGAGGGGGAGAAAATAAGAATAGTACAAACTGAAAGACATGTAGTACATGAGATACAAAGAGAATAATGCTTAAATGAAGTGATGAATGCTGCAATCAAGAATGATTTGTTACACTGTGCTTTTTTATTTTGAAAGCTTTTTTAATGCATGTTTTGTATATTACAGTATCTTGTGAGGTCTTTTGGAAAGGGAGACATTAACTTACTTTATTCAAATTTCTTTGTAAACCACTTTGTGAACTTTTTTGCTGAAGAGCTCATATACATCATCATCATCACCATCATCATCATCATCATGTTTTTCTAATGTCATCTGTTTTCTAATTTTTTAAAAAATTGTCTAGCCTCGAGGAAGGAGTGCCTGTGAACTGGACAGGTAATCATCAAAATATCAGTCAAAATACTGAGGGCGTAATCCTAACCTGTGCCAGGCCGGTGGGCCTGCTCTGTATCCAACGCAGGTTGGGACTGTGCTGGACCTCCGTGGGGCAAGGGCATATTGCGCCCTTGCCCCAGGGTAGGCGCCAACCAGCCCTATGGGCTACTCAGATCTGTGCCCGCTATATAGCAGGCGCAGGTCTGAATTCCCCGTGCAGTCTGAATTGGGGCTGTGCGGGCCAGGGACGAGGGGGTTGGATGCGGCCCAATGGCCCGAACCAGACTACACCCCCAGACCACCTCCCTTGCATCCCGCAATGGGACTCCTTGAGTCTCCACCAGCTGAGGAGGGGGAGGATCCAGCGGTGGAAGCCACTGCAGGCCCCACCCCAGCTGGGCCCACTCCTCCCCTTCCCCACCCAGTTCCGCCCATTCCCCCACCCCGATGTTTAGCCATACCTTCTGTACTGGGTACGTTCTTACCACCAGCATGACGGCCCACAGGATAGGCCTTAGGAGACCCTTCCTTCACTTACCCCCCACAATCTGTCACTGATGGGTGGGAAACCAGAAAAAGACATTCAAACGTATATTTGCCCAATATCAGTGATGTAATGCAGGGGGTACGTGGGGGTACGCGAGTACCGGTTTCTAGGATTACAGCTGGCCCCGCCCATTCGCCCGCCCACTCGTCGACTCCGCCCTCTGCAACATTTGAATTTCCTGCATGTTTGAGATGCCTGCATGTTCTCAGAGCCAGCCAGGCAGGCAGGCAGCGAGCGGAGACTTTCCTTTCCTTGCCACTGAAAAATGAGTTGCTCTGGGGTTTTAACATGGTGCCAGGCCTCCTTCACATGTTCTGGGGGTGCTGTGGAATACTGTTGCAACTGTTGGGTCAGTTTAAAATCATCTGAGGCCTCAAAAAGGGCTTTTTTCATGTCACTTCCTGCCACAACATCACTTCTGGCTTATGACGTCACTTCCGGTGGGCGGGTCCCGACACGTGCCAATCAAAAGTGAGTACCTGTTCTTACATCATTTAGATGACACCACTGCCTAATATAGTTATACAAGACTGCAAAATGCAAGAGCTCAACTCCTTGCAGGGAAGTTAGCAGCTATCTGATTTTTGAGTAGCCTCAGTGCTTGAAGCAATTAGTTATCTGATCTTTGCATCTCCTGTATTTTCGAGGCTCTGTGGGACCCACCACAAATTAGGTAGCAACCCACCAAGTGGAGCCCACCACTGTGAGAAATGCTGCTGTAGGCCATGCTTAGCATTCATTATGTACAAGTATCTCACCCAGACTTTAAGAGCGCAATCCTAACCTGGAGTTCGGCCAGCACAGTTAAGCCAGCAAAGTTTGGCTGGCACAAGGGACACCATAAAGTATGTTTGGAATCATACGCTCGGAATCAGAGAGGCCAGTACACAGAAGTGAGTCTTCCCCCCTGACTCTGAGAGTGGTCGAACACGCTTTACGATGGACCTTGTACCAGCCAAACGTTGCTGGCCTAACTGTGCCGGCCTAATTCCAGGTTAGGATTGCGCTCTAATACACATTTAGGGCCAGATCCTATCCAGTTTTCCAGCGTAGGTGCAGCTGTGCCAATGGTGCATGTGCTGCATCCTGCAATAGGGGGGCAGACATGGAGGCATTCCCTTCCCTTTCCTGGAAGAGGTCTCCATGTCTGCCCCCCTATTGCAGGATGCAGCACATGCACAAGGGAACTTTTGTGCATTGTGGCTGCACCGGCACTGGAAGGTTGGATAGGATTAGGCCCTTGCTCATTTTGAAATGTATATCTTGTTTTTCTTCCAAATCAGGAACATACACAACATTAAATATATTCCATTTCCACCCATGACATCACCTGACCTCCCACAAGATCAGCATAGCCTTCATTAGGTGCATTTCTGTCAGCTATGCTCTGGACTTGAGTTTTCCTATAATCATGTCTTTAGCAGTGCATTTTGTCCTAGGCGCCAAAAATAAACAATCTCCAGAATACATCTAATGATAGAGCACAAACTAATTGACCGGAAAAGAAACGAAGCATATGCTTCCTTATGTAGATAATTTGTTATTTATTCATATATTCAGTCAGTATTTAATTGCAGCTGTACATTTTGGCTTGTAAGTCTTGTGTCTGGTCTATGCAAATGCAATAAAGATTTAATTATGCACTCATAACAACCAAGTGTCCATATGAAAAAAGGAAGATCATCCCACCACTGTTAATGTTGGGGACTAAGCTTTATCAGCCTCTTAAATTATTTTTAACGTAATCTGCATTATAGAATCCTTTTTGTCTAAAAAAAAAAAATCAATGTTACAGGTTGA
The DNA here is from genome assembly GCA_029204185.1 of Lerista edwardsae. Classification (NCBI taxonomy): domain Eukaryota; kingdom Metazoa; phylum Chordata; class Lepidosauria; order Squamata; family Scincidae; genus Lerista; species Lerista edwardsae. The sequence continues at coordinate 7,527 of JAJKFI010033541.1, forward strand.
TTATCCCTTATCCGGGCTGTTTTGGATGGGGAAGTGTCCGGTTTTTGGATTTTTCTGGATGCACTTTTCACTATTACCCATTTGGGTGTCTGCAAGACACTGACGTTTTTTCAACAATGGCACACACCACACAGCAGAGAATAGAACTTACAATTTGTACATGGAAAGCACAAAACTTTCTAGTACAGTGTTATTCAAACTGTGGGTTGGGACCCACTTAGTGGGTCACGACCTGATGTTAGGTGGGTCGCGGGAAGCTAGGAGCATGCCTTACTCTTGTTTTATTCCTTTTGTGAGTGTTAGCAGTTTGAATTTTCAAGTGAGGGGTTTTTGTTTTTTTTTAAAGGTTTTTAGTTTTCATTTTTTACACAAAATTTTGTCCTAATCTTGATTTCTGTCAGGAATATTTCATGGCTGTACAATTGCTGTAGTTCAAGAATACCAGTTTGCATTCCAGGATTGTCATTTTATTATGTTACAATGACAGTACTTCCTGCTTGATGATGTCATTTCCTGCCACAACATCACTTCCAGGTTAATGATGTAATTTCCAGTGGGTCCAGGCATGAGTGCCATTCTGAAAAGTGGGTCCTGGTCTAAAAAGTTTGAATACCACTGTTCTAGTGTTCACACTACAGAAAGTTTTTTTTTTTTTTTTTAAGTCTTGGAAAAAATGTCTGGATTTTGGATGTCTCGATAACGGATCATCTACCTGTACCAAAATTTGGATCCCGAAGCTTTTTTGTAGTTGTTATTCAGCCAAGTATTTAACATGACAATGACAGACTTCTCCTTTAAGATTACTGCTCTTTCCATTCAGGACAAGCCCTAGAAGCATTTGTGGTTGGTTAAGAAGGCATACTGTTAGTACTCCTTACTTTCAAAATGTTCACTCTTTTCAGCCATTAGTGCTTTCTTCATCTCAGTTTTACATTGTGGCCACTGCTTCACATTCAACCACATCCCCCACATTTGCTAAATTTTGAGTGATATTATTTATAACAATTCTACAAAGATCCTCTTTGAGGCCCCCATAAACATTCATTTTCAATAAATGTAGTTCCTGCATTCATCTCTTTGTTGTCTAAGCCTGAAACCATAGTCTCTTGTAATGGGTCTGCAAAAAAGAGTTAATAAATTTTTCAAGACTTTTTTTCTAGCTATATCACTCCTTTTCACATTTATGAATTAAAGCTATTAACACTAAAAGTGTGGAAGCATTTGCGACAGCAGAACAGAGTTCCACTGTTGCAAAATGGCTGCTGACAGCAAATGGAGCGCTCCATCCGTGGTCATTTTGGGAGTACTGCTGCAAGAGGCAGCAGATCTCCACATCCACCAGTGGACCTCACCAGCGGTGTCATGCTACCGGTACGCTGGGTGGGAGGAACGGGTGAGCGGCAGCCCACCCACTGCGTCACGCTCCGTTTCACCATCTTCCCCGCCCACCACTGGACCTCACCATAATTGCTGGAGTGAGCAGGGAGGGGCAGGTGGATACAGTGGCAATGGCATTCAGTGGATACTCCCCTTTTACTACTGTAGTTCCTTTATTTCAATGACCCACTCCCGATTCACCCGCTACTGGATGCAACGCACCCAAAGAACCTAACCTACCTAGCGATTATAATTTAATTTTAATTTTTTTTTAAAAAAAAATGCTCCCTTAGAATAAAAACACATACCAGTGCTTTCTGCATTTTTCCTTCTTGGGGAGAAAAAAAATCAGCAGAAACATAAAAAATTTTTAAGAACACCTCTACTTACAGCAGATCTAGTGGTAACATAAGACCTCTGAGCTTGTACTGTACTAGATTTAGCACTTTTACTATAGATATTTAATAGACTCTACAGTTGATACACCAAACCCACAAGACCTGAACTGTCCTTCAAGAGTATGAGAATATCCAACAAAGTCCAACAAATATCCAACAAAGTTGACCAATTAAGCAGAATTTGGTTCATTTGACTTTATTGATCTTGTATTCAGACATAGTATACTCACTGTCAAGCCACAAACACCTTTAGGGTGCAATCCTAACAACAAGCTGAGCCGACTCAGGCCCCGGACACCAGGACCAAGTGTCGGAAAAGTGCCGAGTCAACTGGGCCTATGCAGAGGCCAGTGCTGGCTCAGCACATATCCGGACGCTGCACCAGCCAGATGGAGTAGGTTTAATCAGGTGGCACAGGGAGTGGGACAGGATGGCAGGATGGCATTCTGGGAGTGGGGAGTGAATGTTTTGGGTGGGATAAGGGTAGAATGGAGGTGGATTGGGCCTGGGAGGGGGCAGGATTGGTGGTGACAACGCACACTAAATCCTAACCCCCACTCCTCAGGTCTTACATGGGCTGTTCGTATTTTGGCACAGATCCAAGTAGCTCCATAGGGGTGTCTGGAGCTTGATGTGAGAAGGGCGAAAATAAACCCTTTACCCCGAAGTGACCCCTAGCCACCTCCTGACCTGCACTGGACATAGCATAGACCACTGTTACCTGCCTGTGCCCGTGCAGTTACGATTGGGCTGCCCATTAGCCTTACTTTGTCCAGAAAGGGATGTTTAGAAGGGATCTTCCTAGGGCCACAGATATTTAGAGCATTAATCAATCAATATCAATCAATAGTATTTTTATACCGCTTTTCAACACAAGTTCACAAAGCGGTTTACAGGCAAATAGTAATAATGAAGTTAAATGGCTCTCTGTCCCAAAAGGGCTCACAATCTTAAAAACAATGCAGACCACCACCAGCAACAGCCACTAGAAAGACACCATGCAGGGGTGAATAGGAACAATTACTCTCCCCCTGCTCAATATAAGAGGAGCACCACTTGAAAAAGTGCCTCTTGTCCAGGTAGCAGCTTATAGTATAGTAAAATAGCTTACCTTTATTTAAAAGTAACTGGTTTGCCTCATGGATGCTCATGATGAGATTTTTTTTAACCCTCCTCAGATTATTGCCATGTTCCATGACGACCCTGATCTGACTGTTATTTATCCTGGAGAAAAGGTTCTTATTGTTACCAATGAGACGTGGCGGGGGGGGGGAATAGCAGACACATCAGGGATCCCTGCAGATCAAGGCTACAACTAGTGTAGGGTCAAACAACTCCTATCCCTTCCATTCATGCATAGGATCCTAATCTGACTGATAGTAACTGATGATTAACTAAGCCCATCAGGGCTAATTGAATTTTAAATGCCATGTGTAATCTAGTTCCTAGACAATCAAACCTAAATGTACTTGTAGATGATTCTATTTTTTCTTCTAGAATTAGAATCTTCTCAAATGTCACTTTTCAAGCAGCTTGGAAAGGACAGCTCACGCATATTCTTTGTCCCAACCAAATCCACATTATTTTGCTAGTTAAAGAGGAACAAATTCCTCTAAACCAGTGTTTCTCAAAGTTTTTAGACTGGACCCACCTTTTTGAATGGCACTCATATCAGGGCGCACAGGAAGTGATGTCATAGCCAGGAGTAACATCATCAAGCTGGAAGTGCCATCAGTGTGATGTAATCAAATGACACTCCTACAATGCAAAGTGACATTTCTGGTTTGAAGCAGATGCACAACCATGAAACAACTCTGACAGAAAGCAAGATTAGTACCAAATAGTATGTAAAAGCACTGAAGTAAAAACAAAATTTAAAAAAAAACTCCCTTGAAAATTCAAATTGTTAACGCTCACAAAAGATTTATAGCAAGAGTAAGGTCTGCAGGTTCCAAGATGGCTGCTCCCAGCTTTCTGTGACCCACCTGACATCAGGTCACAACCAGTAATGGCATCTAAATGATTTAGCAACAGGTACTCACTTTTGATTGGCATTTGTGTCAGGGCCCGCCCACCGGAAGTGAGGTCATAGCTGGAACCCAGGAACCGCCCCCAGGAACCGCTGCGCCTCCTCGGTAGGCTGCGCGGCAGCCCGGGAGAAGGCCCGGGAGTCCTGGGCCTTCCCCGGGGCCACCGCGCGGGCTACCGATTCCCCCCACCAGGAACCGTTGCGCCTTCTTGGGAGGGAGCCCCAGGCAGCCTACCTGCTCACGCTGCTGCTGCCATCGGTCTCCCTCGCTCCACTGCCTGCCTGCCTGCCTGGCTCTGAGAACATGCAGGCAACTCAAACGTGCAGGCAATTCAAACATTGCAGGGGGCGGAGCGGAGCGCCAACGGAGTCGACAAGTGGGTGGGCAAATGGGCGGGGCCAGCCCTAATCCTAGGAACGGGTACTCGCATACCCCTGCGTACCCGCTACATGACATGTCTGGTCACGACCCACCAAGTGAGTCCTGACCCACAGTTTGAATAACACTGCTCTAAAATATATCTATTAATCCCACATAATGGCCCCATCAGAGTTGAACAAGAGGCAGTTGTTGTGTCCTTGGCTTTTTACTGGGTTCTGAAGAAATCATAAAAAGACTAGAATCACCTGCTTTTTACTGAGTGTTCAGGGTTGTCATTTTTTTCTGCAGAATTTGAAATTTCATTAAAGAGGCATAGCTGTACCTGCTGTTCAAACAGTATTCCCTGTATATATCTCTTTATTCTTCCTGTATTGAATTGGACTCAGAATAATTACATGGAGAGCTGCAAAGCAGAATGACTGCAGCAAAGGTGCAAATTCAATCCAGAAATGAAAAGAGGGGATCTGTTTCAGAGCTTGCCAGTAGGCATGTTTCAATATCAAATACACCACAGGAGGCCAGGAACTTTCAATATTTATTGAGTATATTATACTTTCTTATTACATAAAAATGGCACTGCGCTACGCTTACAAACATCTTGTTTTCATGAAAGGTCTCCGTCAGAATGTTGCATTAACATGCCGTTTGAGCTTTGATGGCCAAAATGAGTGTATTAATTCTTGAACCTGGGGGTCAAAAGAACTCCAGAAAAACACTCCAAGGCGCACTTCTTCGGTATGGAGAGTATCCCAAATACACGTGGAAAGTACATCCTTTAAAAGGGATAAATTGCAAAATAAATGTTCTCAGATTCTCTGCCAACCTCTGCTGATTGGGGCAATTACCCTTTGCACAGGCAATTAAAATAATTTGCAACAAGGGGAAAAGAAGATCACATTTATCTCGACTTTGTGGTCAGGCCTTGTTAAGTATACATTAGAAAGATATTCTGAATACGGGAGGAAATGTCAGAAAGGCTGGATCATCATCCTTGCAACTGGTTTCCTTTCTCCGGGATATTAAAACAGTTTGAGTAATGTCACGCTTAACATTTATTGAGGGAATTTATCAAGAGGCGAGCCTGCTAATGACATTTTGGCATTGTTTGCTTTGCTATTATCCTCCTCTTCAGAGAAATGATGGCCTTATTTTCCAAAAAAAAATTAAAAGGAAGATTACATCATTTTAGGGTTAAATCAAATGTATTTATTGATCCCTTGGTTGTGGCAATGATGGATGCAGCTCTCATAGGTTATTTGAACGATGCACACGGATTCTGATGACCTGGCCTCCACACCCACAAGACAAGCAAGCTTGGACCACAGCTTTATTGCTAGTCAAAAACAAATGTTTGCAGTGATCCTAGACTTGCCAGGTTTTCAAAATGACAATAAGAGACACACAGGTATCAGGATACTGCTTTCTATCAAACCACTCCATGGTTACCAGCAACAATATAAAAATTACACATTTGGCCGTGGCGAGGCAGCAGCAAGTATCAGCAGCAACAGAATTTTAGAATGGGATTTTTTAAGTCCCGTTCAACGTTGATACGGGACACGATTTTTAAATCTTAAATACAGGAAGTCCCTTATAATAAGGGACACCTGGCAAGTCGGGCAGCTCAATTCTATACCCCCCTTAGCACCAGCGCTGGGCTCTTGTGCCAGCCGAACACTGTCGCGAATGTGCCGTAAAGCGCATCCGCATTGGCGCTATGGCACTCGGCTGGCGCAAGCAGCAGCGCCAACGCTTGGGCACTGCCACAACCATAGGCGCAGCGTTGCTCGGTCGGCAAAGGGTCTACGCAAGGACATTCCAGAGGTGTTCTGGGGCGTAACTGGGCGGTGCAGTGGGCGGAGACGGGGGTTGTGACGCAGGACAGCCATAGTGCCAAATCCTAATGCCTGTTCCTGGCCAGGGTGGCCCCAATTCAGGCCGCTCCTGTCCACGTTCCTCTGCGCCTGCTGTTTTGCACCTGCAAAACAGCAGGCACAGATCCGAGCAGCCCCACAGGGGTGACTGGGGCTTACCTGGGTGCAAGGGGAAAACCTCCCTTGTCCTGCACGTTGCTGCTGCTGCCTTCTAATGGGCTTGGGGTTGTTGTTGTTCAGTCGCTAAGTCGTGTCCGACTCTTCGCGACCCCATGGACCACAGCACGCCAGGCCTCCCTGTCCTCCACTAGCTTCCTGAGTTCACCCAATTTCATATTCATTGCTTCGGTGACACTATCTAACCATCTCATCCTCTGTCGCCCCCTTCTCCTTTTGCCTTCCATCTTTCCCAGCATGAGGGTCTTTTCTAAAGAGTCCTCTCTTCTCATCAGGTGGCCAAAGTATTGGAGCTTCAGCTTCAGCATTTGTCCTTCCAGGGAGCAATCAGGCTTGACTTCCTGGAGAATTGACCGATTGGATCTCTTTGCAGTCCAGGGGACTCTCAAGAGTCTTCTCCAACACCATAATTCAAAAGCATCGATTCTTCGACGCTCTGCCTTTCTTATGGTCCAGCTCTCACAGCCATACATGGCTACTGGGAAAACCATCGCTTTGACTATGCGAACCTTTGTTGGCAGGGTGATGTCTCGGCTTTTGATTAAGCTATCTAGGTTCACCATAGCTTTCTTCCCAAGAAGTAAACGTCTTTTAATTTCATGGCTGCAGTCACCATCTGCGGTGATCTTGGAGCCCAGGAAAATAAAGTCTGTCACTGCTTCCATTTCTTCCCCTTCTATTTGCCAGGAAGTGATGGGAGTGGTTGCCATGATCTTAGTCTTTTTAATGTTGAGCTTCAAACCAATTTTGGCACTTTCCTCTTTCACCCTCATCAAAAGGTTCTTTAGGTCTTCCTCACTTTCTGCCAGTAGAGTGGTATCGTCTGCATATCTGAGGTTGTTGATGTTTCTCCCAGCAATCTTGATTCCAGCTTGTGAGTCATCCAGCCCTGCCTTCCTCATGATGTACTCTGCGTATAAGTTAAATAAGCAGGGTGACAATATACAGCCTTGTCGTACTCCTTTCCCAATTTTAAACCAGTCGGTTGTTCCATGTCCAGTTCTAACTGTTGCTTCCTGACCCGCATAAAGGTTTCTCAGAAGGCAGATCAGGTGGTCTGGAACTCCCATCTCTTCAAGAACTTGGGGTTAGGGCCTTGCTATGTCAGCCTTACTAGGTCGGCATAGTGCAGGATTGTGCTGTAAGTGATCCCCAGGATGAAGGGGGGGGTGTCACAGCAGCTGAATTATCTGAATTATACCACCTACCTCAAGCTGGACAGCCTTTGAGGTTGGCTTTGCAATGCCAACTGAGGGTCCCAACCTGCACTTTTGAGCTAAGCAACTGGAGGTTGGTTCTAAGCCCCACACTCTGACCATTTGCTTATCTCAACAAGCACACCTGCCCCTACTCTTAAAACTTCTTCTTGCATTATTCCACATCACGCAAGAGCCAAACATTCCTACTAAGTGCCCAAAGATGGTCAGCTAACCTCAGACTATTTTCCTGGATGGGTGAGAGGGTCTGACTCTGCAACCAAAGTGCTGAATGCCCACCTCTGAGGAGCAGCTACCACAGCTGCTATGCTTCCACCCTTTGAATGTGCCAGTAGCCAATCACCTGGCAGCATTCGTCTGCCTTGCTTTTTTGCAGAGTGAGGATGAGGCAAGGACACTCCCTCCTGAAATACGCTTAAGACTCCAGCAGAACCTATTATTAGCAAAGGATATTGCCAGAGAGACCAGCACTGGCTTCTAGGGATGTTGGGAACCATAAAAGGGATAATTTTCAGCATTCCTGGTACTGCTGTGAATCCTCACAGCAGCATTTAGGCATAACTCCTAAGCTCCTATTGAATTTTTCCTAACTGGTGCCCATAATCAATTTGGTAAACAGAAAGAATTGGTGATGATGGCTCTGCCTGAAGTTAGTAGTGGTTAAGTTAAACCTGGTTAAATGCATTGGCCTCCTTATGTCCATTTGGAATGGGCTTTGAGTTAGCTTAGAGCAGTGGTTCTCAAACTTTTTAGGCCAGGATCCACATTTTAGGGGTCCACATGTTGGGACCCACCAGAAGTGATGTCATTAATCTAGAAGTGATGTTGTAGGAGGAAGTGACGTCATCAAGCAGGAAGTGCTGTGATTGTACCATAATAAAATGACACTCCTGAAATGCAAACTGGCATTCTTGCAGTAATTGCACAACCATGAAACATCCCTGACAGAAAGCAAGATTAGGACAAACTATTATGTAAAAGCACTAAAAATAATTTAAAAAAAAAAAGCCTCACTGGAGAGTGAACATTCAAACTGGTAACACTCACAAAAGGAATCTACCAAGAATAAGGTGGGCAGCTTCTACTTCGGACTGGCTTAGGACATCCAAGTGATCGTCTCTAAATCAATCCAACTTAAATGATTTACAGCCCAGTCCTAATGTGGGCTGGTGTTGTTGTGTATTTGGAGTGTTGATAGCAGAGTTGGGGGCTTGTGGACCCATTCAGCGCTTGCCTAGCGCGATCGGAGCGGAGGGACGAAGAGATCGCTACATTTCAATAACAAAGTCTTTTATTGGTTACAGTAGCGATAGTCAGAAAGCAAGAAGTTCTATTTGCCGGTCAGCAAAAGCCGGCGAAGGTTTGCCGCGTACAAGCGGCTTTTCAACGCATGTTGTTACATTCTCAGTTACAGTGCGCACACATGGTAAAAACAGAAGAACAAAGGGTGCAGCTAGAGTATATCTGGTAGGTGGGTACCTGCAGACCCTTGTGCCCCATGTTAACCAATGGGGTGCCCCTTTGAACATCATGATCTCATGAGAAAGTGGATGTTTGCTAGCCAGCGCTTCCCGTGAGAAACTTTGCCTGCTTATGTTACACTAACTTAAGGGAGTTCAGCTACTGTGTAGCAGATTGCACTAACAAGCTGGGAAGCTGACTACCTCAAGGACACGCAGGTGCTCTATCTGATCTGAAGACGGAGAGACGGAATGCCAGTTTCAACCAGTTCTGGAGTGTGTGGTGTGAAACTGCAACAGGTGTGTTTGTGATGTCTTTCAAATATGGAGCTCTGGTAAGAAGGCCTGTGCAGTCCCACCAGCACTGAATCCAGCTACAACAGAAGGGGATGTTTTGGGACAGGGGAGGACGGAAGGAGGGAGGGGGCAGTTCAGGCCCAGGAGCTTGGAGGAATAATAAAAAACAGGAGCCGACATCTCTTTAGAAGAGATAGCCCCCGAATGAATCCAGTGGGTGGGCTTAGCAGCCATGTTGGGATATCCAAAACAATCCGTATTCCAAGCATTTCAGATTGGTTTGCTCGTTTGTTTAGGACTGAATAAAAATAAAAACTTACAAAAATAACAACGTGTGATCGTGGAGAAACATTATTGGGAACCTAATTATGAGTTAATATGCAATTCCAAGGTTTAATTCCGCGTAATTATATTACTGAACGTACCGGACGAAATGCCACTTGCTGTCTATTTAAACTCGGATTGCACTGTTTTGACAGATGTATTTTTTGAAATCTACACAAGCAGGAATAAAGTGTGAACGGGAAGGAAAGAAAAAAAGGGGAGGGTGGGCAAAACTTAGATAAATATGTAGGAAAATTACATTAAAATCTCTCAATGTATAACACAAGCAGTTGTCAATATGAGAGTAATTCTTTTTTACTTCTAAGCTATTGAGAGTACTTTTTTAAACTTCTACACTCACCCCCCCCCATAAAACAAATTCTGTTAATGTTCAGAAGTTCGAAAATATTACCGTACAAAACGGAAGGCGGGGAAAAAAGTGTAAACGGGTGTAATGTGAATACATGAATCTTTCCATGGAAATTAAATCCCATTTTTCGTGCAGCGATTCGCACACCCGTATGCCGAACACGCAGGCATGATTAACGAGGTAGATATTAACTTCTACAGACGTGCAGGGAGAGTTTTATTAGAGAATTCACGGCAATCCTCCTCGTTGGTGGCAATGCTCTGTGTCAGCCATATTTGTCTGTCCACGGCTTCAAGACCGTGATGTCATGTCGACTCCTTATTATTCCTCCAAGCCCAGGAGAGAGGCAGGAGTGCCACGCCCAGGAGTGGTGCAGGCCTCTGCCATATCCTTACCCCATCCCAGGCCTGCAAATCCTACACAGGGCTAATCAGACTTGCACTAGCCATTTTTCTGATTCCTGGAGATTGTAGAGTAAGGAAAGGGTGCTCGTAGCACAGTTATTCAACTGAAGGAAATTTGGAATGCTGAATCCTTGCACCTACTTCCTACCTTGGTAAATGACATAAGCTTGTGCTTTGAAGCAGTCTGGGGGAAAACAGCCATCCTCAAGTTTATGCAGAGGTAGTTGCAGTACTCAGAGGTAATAAGCATGTTTATGTCTTGGTCGCTGCAAGCCTGTCTCTAAAGAATGACTGGAAAGGTATTGAGGCAACAACTCTGTGATTAACCAAGACAATATATTTGACGCATTGACCAGGAGTGTACACATCTCCCTGGGAATTCCACTGCAAAACTTCATAAATGTGCATTCATTTAACATGCAGCACATCTCTAAAGCTTCCTGTCTGGAGGCAAACTTTGTCCTTCAGCCTCCATAATAAAGCGCCAGTGTTCAGGAGGTAGTGATGCAACAGCTAACTCTCCCGCTGGAAGCGAGTCTAAATATAGAGCGGCTTCAGATGGGAACACGTTTGCCGGAAGAAATGAAAGTAGAACCTCATTGCAATTCCTGTTCACATGCTTCTTTGCAAAAGCCTTGTGCAGGTGTTGATTTTCCTGCAGAAATGAAAGGGTGCTTGGGGCGGGCCAGAAGTGTCCCTAGAGCGGAGGTGAGGTGCTATGATTTGCAAAGTGCCTGACCTTGTGTATTGGAAAAGGTGGAAGATACCCCCAGGAGTTAGGGAATGGTATCAGCAGTGGCCTCTTGTCCATATCAGCCGGGGATTACAGGGTTAACCCCCAAGGTCTTTGCCTGCAACAGGAACACAGCTGCAGGCTGATGAGGGCTCTGGCTATGAAGGGAGGTTGGCACAGGTGCAGATGGGTGTGGCTGATGAATTAAAGCCTGCCCAGCAACAGACACTTATTGGCCTGTCTTAGTATAAAGTTGGAGGCAGGAACTGCAGTAAATGAGCACCGGGTAGGTGCTGGATGGACGGATAATTAAAGGACTGGATAAAGGAAGGGTGATTGGCACCGGGTAGTTATAGGAGCCAGACTGACTGATGGACTGGATAAAGGAAGGTAAGAAGACTGTGGGGAGTTGTTGTATGTCTGCCATGCCCCTGGAGCCACCGAGTGGAAGAGGCAGGTGTGGCTTAGGCGAGCTGACTGCCTATTGTGTGGTGGTGGGGTTCTGTGGTGCCAATTTAGAGTATCTTGAGATAAGCTGGTGATGAGGGCAGTCTGGAGGAGGCTGGCCAGCTGGTGATCCCAAGCAAAGCTGCTGGAAGAGAGGAGGCCCAGTGGGTGACTGAACCCCCTCCCTCTTGCCTATCTCTGAGGCTGCTCTGGAGGGAAAACAAGTTAGCCTAGGTTGGGCACTGGGGCCCTTGGGGAGGCCCAGCAGGGAATTTGGCGGAACACCTTGACATGTAAACCGCTCTTCTCCCTCGCCATAGTAGCCAGTAAGCATGTGGATGCGTTGTAAGTGTGGATGTGTTGCTTTCGTTACAAGGACTGGCTGCTAATCAAAGGAGAAGAGTGGTTTACAAGACAAGGTAAGGCGCCTTGCAAAACCTAACATGCCCCCTCCAGGGATGCTACACTGGGCGGATGAGATTGACAATCTGTATTTCACCTGTGTTTTGCACGGTCTGTATCAGTGGTGTCACACATAAGGCCCGCAGGCTGGATGTGGCCCATGGAAGTTCTTCATCCAGCCCTCAGGCTCTCCCAGCACCACCATCCAGAGGCTCAAAGGGTGCTGGGGGTGGGGCAGCATCACCGCACCCCTAGCACAGTTGAACCGCCCCTGTGCCACCTGGGCACGCACACCCTGCACCCAGAATTGCTCCATTTAGGAGCAAGTCAAAGACGAGGGCGGGAGGGTGAAACAACGCACCACTTTTTTCCCCATCCACCGCGCCCTTCCGCGAATGGCACCTGCTGCGCCTGCCTCCCCTTGCAGCAGCCTTTCTACACCTCTGCCCAGTGGCGTCTCTACAGGGAGGGCAGAGCTCTAAGTTTTGCAAGAAGCCTTACCTTGCAGTGGAAATCACTCCTTTCCTGCACCGTTTTAGCCGATCCTCACAGGGAAAAGCAACATCTTGGCATTGCTTACTGGCTACAGCAGCAAGGGAGAGGAGGGATTTACATGACAGGGTACGGCTCCTTGCAAAACCTAGAGCTCTGCCCTCCCTATAGAGACGGCTCTGCCTCTGCCACCATCAGCTGCTTTCAGCTGTGCTGTGCTGAGGTGTTACTGCTGAAAGGGCAGCCAGTGTGATAAGTGGGCTCTTCCATATCTTGAAAATATGATCAAGAAGCAACGGTCAAGATTTCCCATATCAAGAAAATATGATCTCTTCTGTCATTTGAAGCTAATGTTCCTAAATGAGGAAAAAAGTGCTTGTTTCTGATCATGACCTGTTTCATGACATCACTTCCTGCTTAATGACATCACTTCATGGCCAACAGCAGGTGCTGTGAATGCTATTTGGCCTGCTGTATGAAATGAATTTGGCACCTCTGATCTATAGGAATGGTCTTCCTGCATACGAGTCATACTCTTTTGCCAGGAGATGGTCTTTACATATCCTGGAGTACTTAGAGGATCTTGTGCAAACAACACTATAGTGACTGCTTTAGTGACTGCTAAAGACAGGACTAGAAGATGCAACATGGATCCCACCCCTATGTGTTAATTTTGAACACCTAAATACTAAGACTTTCCCTTTAGTGGGAACTGGAAGACACCAGGCAATGGATCTTGAATAGGATCTCCTTTGCAGTCAGATTCTGGCACCCACACATCCTGTCTTTCAGCAAGTCCAGCCCTTCAACAGAACATCCTGGAAGATACCCTCTGGCATCTCCATGTTGGATGCAGTCAGCTGAGGATGCAGGAAGTGACTCTATGACTCCTACTTTACAGTCCTTTCCTTCAAGTCAACAGTCTAAGAGCTCAATCCTAACCCAGCATTGTGCCAGCGCTCCTGCACCGAACCAGTGCTGTCGCAAACGTAAGGTATGTCTGCTCCACAGATTCAGTCGCTGGGCCGGCACAGGCAGCAGTACTGGCACACATGCACCACACAGCCCGTCATATGCGTTGGCCATGCGCCAGCTTAGTCCTGCCAGCACAGGCGCGCACCGTAACGGGGTGGAGGCAGGGTGGACCTGTGGGCATAGAGGAAGGTGGAAATGGGACTCAGCTGTTAACCATAGTCAACCCCAAACTCAACATTATTATGCCTCTTTGATGCCGACCATCTGCCTTACTCCCCAGAATTCAGATCCAGCCCTGACTATCCTTTTGCATCCATCTCTCTGTTCTGTGAGTATTCTCTCTTGGGTCTCTAGCCATGGTGTGATAGGAGCTGGTACATTTCACTCTGGGCTGGCAAAAATCATTTCAGCTTACAGACATTACAGAGAATCATGCCATGAGAATCATGCCATGAGGAAGTGCGCAGCATTTGTCCTTCCTGTTCCACTCATGCCTCCTTTATGCGGTCAATCTGCTATAACTCCATAGTGCTGGATGCAGACATTCTGCCTTGGAAGAGTGGTTTCTGAAACAGTTTTCAAAGAAAAGAGAGGCAGTTCACCTAAGATTTTGAGAATGCACCATAGACCCTAAAAAGCCATGTTGGCATTTTTTTTTTTTGGTCCAGAATCTTTTTATGTCACAGAACAAAGAATTTTCTGCTGTGTTTGATGTTTTCAAGGCTGCACCAAAAATAAAGCCATTCAGTGATATTTTTATTGATGGAACAAGCTAAAGTTCTGTATTCTATCTATGCAAATTGATAAAGAAGATGCTCTATTATTGCGCTGAAGACATATGCTGCCAAACTCTTAGTAGATTGCAGGTTGAAGCAAGGAGGGCACTAATCATATAGATTATCACAATTGCTTTAAGCAGGAGGTTGGCTTTGCATGAATTTCCATAATTTCTTTGCAGCAAGGGAGTGGATTTGACGTCTGATGAAAGAAATCATGTGTCCATTGTGTCTGAACAATCACTGATATGTGCTTTACAGAACAGAATGTACAATCCTCATTATCCGCTAGGGTTAGGTTCCTGGAAATCCTCATGGATAGCAAATTCGCAGCTAACAAATCATTGATCCTATGGGACTGTCTGCAGATGCAGATGCTTTGCAGGCAATCAACAGGCAGCTGAAACCCTTGAACTGCCATGACCCTTGTCTCTCCCTTTGATAAGACAAGGAGGCAATTTACAGCTCATTTATATGCAAACATTTCTCTCTTATAGATGGGTATCTATGGTAATACAAATGCTTCCAGTATTTTTTGGGAGGACAATCCTCCCAATCCTCTTGTAATCTCGCAATGGATATATTCTTAAAATCCACTGTCCTGTTTTATACAGTTCATATATTGTTCCACCTCATTCATTACAAATGGTTGTATTTACCTAAATAATGAAGAACAGGCTTAGCAAAAAAACAGAATGGAAAAATGAACTCAGCTCCAAATAGATATGCATATATATGTGTCTGCATGTGTGAGAGTGTGCGCATAGTAGGCAGTATTCTTTTTCTGTATAGGGTTTTGCGTCTTACATTTCATGACAGTGTATTGGGAATCATGGTGCAGATAAGAGCTAATTACATTTTATATTTCTTTTTTTGAAACGCACAGAATATGCAGGCGAATACTGTGTCAATTATTTATCTGAATAAGGCAGAGAAGGGAATTTTTGGTGTTACTGAAGTCTTTCAATGCTACTGAGATTGCTGGAAAAAAATCTCTTCTGTCCTCCACAATCAGCAGAATGATCCGACAGAACAGGCAGGGTTAGGACTAGGACTAGGGATTTGCTCAAAGGCATTAGCAGTTATTAACTCAGTTTTTTTTAAAGGAATGTGCTAGAATAGATGATGGAAAAGTGATCTGAGAAAAAAAGAGTTTTAACTCCTGAAAAGCTAGGCACTTCGTACGCCAAAGAAGAATAATGGGCAGCACAAGCAAAACCAGCACTTAGGCCAGCTCAAGTGACTAGTACTACCTTCCAGGTGTTGCTAACCTGGACACCTGTACGTTTCCGTACAGTATGTTTGTGCCACCTTGGGAGTTGGGTAGGCTGGTGTGAGGACATATGCCAGCCTTCCGGTGCCAGACCCAGCAACAGATCAGGTGAGTCTCAGCTTAGGGAGGCCAGCTTGAGTGGTTGGAGAAGGTGGTGGGAGGATGGAACAGGGCCATTTCGGGTAGGGGCGGGACAGGGAGGGCATGGGACTGGCCTCAACACCTTAGGCTACATCCTAACCCCCCTCCCAGCCAGCCCAGCATCATACCTGGTCACTCAGATTTGCGACCGCAAAATCTCTGGTGCAAATCCAGGTAAGAGTGGCTGGCATGCAACACAGGGTAAGGGTTTAAAAACCTGTTAACCCAAGTTGTGCCCAGCCTGCTCCTACCTTGTGCTGGATGTAGCACAGGCCAATCGGCCTGCCTGTTCCAGCACAAAATAGGAGTGCTCTCACAGTGTTAAGAGTTATCTGGTTTCCTAATGCAATTTTCAGTAAAGATGTGCATAGGAATTTGTAATGCAAATGAAGGTGAATTAAAATGAGATTGTTCTCATGTGTTCATGTCAGTTGTAGAAATCTCAGTGAAGCATGGTGGTGCAATATCCGGATGAAGTGACACACTAATTCAGAACGGCTCACCTAGCTTGGTAGAATTTGAACACATGGAGAACGACTCTCCAGTATCTCAGGCAGAGATCTTGCAAACCCTTCTAAATTTTAATGAAAATTCAGAGGCATGAAATTTGAAAAATTTCAAAAGTTGAACCTTCTCCCCTCCCTGTTAAACCCACTCCCAACCCTCCCGCTGCCCTTCATGGACTTACCTGCTCCAGCGGGCCTCTCAACAACCGTTGGAGCCAAACGGAAGATTCTGGCATTCCCTCCTGCGCACCTGGGCCTTGTGCTGCCATACAAAACTTTACAACACTTTTGCAACAGCACTCACTGGCAGAACAGGTGTCCATTAGGATTGGGCTGTAAATTACCTCTCTCTTAACTGTTGGGATTAAAGATGGTTCCTGGTCTACAGCAAGGTGTGGATTTGATTTGCTTCTACTTACTGATAATGACACTAAATAACAATCTTTGAATAGCTATCTTTCGGCGCGGTCTGAAAGTTATTTAAGGAGTAGAGGTGTTTTATTTAAGCTGCTGACATGCTGGGCTGACATCTTTAACTTCTAATTTTAATTTTTAATTATTGTAATTTTATATTTGTTGAGATCCATTAGGGTCTGCTTGTTTTGAATTGTTTTATATTATTGTTTTATTTTGAATTGTTCCTATCTTTTATTCAATGTTTGTATTTTTAGTGTTGTAAGCTGCCTTGTCAGGATATAAATTCTGTTGTTGTTGTTGTTGTTGTTGTTGTTGTTGTTATTGTTGTTGTTAACAACAGCAACAGCAAAGACAAGCTGAAGAAGCTGATGGATGTGCTGCTACTGTCAATTCTGTTCTATTGCTCTTCTCGGAGTTGTCTACATAGATGAAATGAAGAAGCCAGTCCCCGGTGTTATTCTGTATTAACTCCCCTGCAAAAACTTACTGCCTGTCCCCACATCAATGGAATTTACAGTTTTGGAAGAAATGGAAGAAAAATGCTAATAGTCTGATTACATTGGCAACCTCATCATGTGCAAGCAGCTTCATTAATTCAGTGCCTGGCATGATATAGAGTGCTGTTTGAAGTCTGAGAAAAGTTCTGCCCAAAAATCGATGGTGCTACATGGTCCAGAGATCTGAAATGCTGTACAGTGAACCTTACGCAGCTGCCAGTGTGCAGCTATGGGCAGAAGAAATCGGATTTGCAAGAAAAAGAACAAGTTCCTCAGCTACTTATTTGTCTTATCAGATACCTCAATCCTAAGGACATCATTCAACAGGAAATACTGCTGATTCTAACAGATAATGCTTGGGCCTATGGGACGTTTTTCAATCCATATTGTTTTACTAGTCAATTGAGGGCACAATCCTAACCAGGGCTGGCTCTAGGAGGGGCAGGGCCCAATGCAGAGCATTCCCCCAGGGCCCCGCACCCAGAGGCGGATCTGGGGGGGGGCAAATCTGTAAGTACTGCAAGAAGCTTTACCCTGTCATGTAAATCCCTCCTCTCCCTTGCTGCTGTAGCCAGTAAGCAACACCAAGATGTTGCTGTACCCTGTGAGGATTGGCTAAAACGGTGCAGGAGAGGAGTGTTTTCCACTGCAAGGTAAGGCTTCTTGCAAAACTTAGAGATTTGCCCCCCCTTAGATCCGCCTCTGCCTGCACCCTCCCCACAGGGTCCCCACTCACAGAGAAGAGCACTTGTGCTGCCACATGCAAAATGTGGCACATGGAAATAGTTGGTGGTGACATGATGATGTCACGGCCAACTACTCCCAGGAGGCCCATTTTGGGCAGTTTGGAGGCTGGGGCAGGTATGAGGGCCCAAGGTAAAGCTGCTCTGCCTGTTCCACTGAAACTACAAACCTTAGAGATCCTGGCTGCAACAGCAGGCGAAATGCTCACTGCACTGGTGTGGGAGGCCCCACCAGTGACCAATGTGGTGACATTGGTCACATTGGCTTAAGGACGGCCCTGATCCTAACCTACGCCGGAACATCACATGCTGGCGGGCCCGCACTGTATCCTTGCAGGTTGGGACTGCATTGAAGCTTCCACGGGGCAAGGGCACATTTGAGCCCTTGTCTCGGGATACGTGTCAGCCAGTCCTATGGGCTACTCAGATCCGTGCCCGCTATATAGTGGGTGCAGATCCGTGTTCCCCACACAGCATGAACTGGGGCTGTGCAGGCCAGGGACTGGCGGTTTGATGCAGTCCAATGACCGTATCCAGACTCCACCCCGCTCCCCAGGCTGGACCACCCTCTGCCCACCCCGTTCAGCCCTTCCTCCCGCCTTCTCCTGCCCAGAATTGCCCCTGCGCCCGCCAAACTTGAGGCAGGCGCCTGCGTTGGCACCATGCCAGATACACTGGCGCACACGTGCTTTAGGGCACGTGCACAACAATACTTGGTCGGCGCAAGAGACTTGTGCCGGCCGGGGGGGGGGGGTGGATTGAGCTGTGAGTCATGGTGCTGTGCTGCATCTGACAGCATTACATGGGGACAACAAAAGGCATGTGACATGGGAACAGCTTGGTAGTAGCATCTGGAAGTCTGGACAGTGAAAAGCTTTATGCCAAAGCTTGATGCTTCACTGGACAATGAAAGTGACTTCATGCCAAGTCAATCCTACGAGCTAACTAGATTTCTAGTGTCCCCACGAAGGACATTCTTCACCCTACTGCTGCAGACTTCCAATATAAATGGCTGTGTGTTTAGGTGCTGTTGCCACTAGCAGCTCCTAAAACATAACTGATCAGCACCCCATCCTGACTTCTGCCTCCCATTTCTCATCAAAATGGGTTTGATCCAGTGGTGTAACAGAGGGGTGCAAAACGGCAAGGACCAAATCCTATCCAACTTTTCAGCCCTGATGTAGCTGTAAGGGAAGATAA
>JAJKFI010033551.1:0-16046 GCA_029204185.1 Lerista edwardsae
CTGGCCTCTCCGACTCCGAGAGTGGTCCAAACATGCTTTATGGTGTCAATTGTGCCGGCCAAACTTTGCTGGCCTAACTCCAGGTTAGGATTGTGCTCTTACTCTCAGGAACGTACGCCTAGGATTGCAGCCTTCCTGACTCCCTGCTTTTGTTATATGCAGGGTATTTGGGTGTTGGCGATACACTAAAGTGGTGGTACAGATTTGTCACCTCCATGAAGAACAGGCCCTTGATTTCAGGCACCTCAGAGAGTTTCACATTCAGCAAAACATCCAGTCCTGTAACTCCAAGTTCATCTTTCTTGGCTTGCTTTTTACCTCAGTTTGGCCCAGCTGTGAGGCTGACTGAGGCAGTTGCTTCAGGTAGCTGATTGAACGCTCACTGCCCCTCCCACTCTGATGCCCCTCCCACTCTGATGCCCCTCCCACTCTGATGCTCCTCCCACTCTGATGGTATAACCAACCCCAGGCCCTTCTTGTTATCTGAATGGGCGGTGAGTGAAGCTAGTGGGCGGGGTTAGCGGTGACGTAAATATACCCAAAACAATCCTCATTCCAATTATTTCAAATGGGTTTTCGCATGATGTTTCGGACTTATTTGTTTACTCCTGAAGTAAAAACTTACAAAAATAACAACGTGTGATCGTGGAGAAACATCATTGGTAACCTAATTATGAGTTAATATGCAATTCCAAGGTTTAATTCCGCGTAATTATATTACTGAACATACCGGACGAAATGCCGCTTGCTGTCTATTCAAACTCGGATTGCACTGCTTT
Source organism: Lerista edwardsae (assembly GCA_029204185.1). Lineage (NCBI taxonomy): Eukaryota > Metazoa > Chordata > Lepidosauria > Squamata > Scincidae > Lerista > Lerista edwardsae. The sequence continues at coordinate 780 of JAJKFI010033551.1, forward strand.
GACAGACTTATTTTGACGCAGGCATGATTAGAGACGTTGAGATTAACTTTACCACACAGGCAGGGAGATTTTTGTTCGTGACGCCGCAGCGGCAATCCTCCTTCGCGGCAATGATCTGAGATATACCCATGGCTTCAAGTCTGTGACGTCATGGCCAATCCAGTGTATCTAACATCCTTGGGTATAACCACCATGCACTTCTCCTTCATGCTCCTGCCCCTGCTCCACCCCTTCCTCCTTTTCCAATCCAAAAAAGTGGAGGAGCAGAAGTTGGTGAGTGGCAGTTAACACTTGGCATGCCAGTTTGGCTTGGGTTAACCCTGTCATTACCAGAAGGCAGAGGCAGCCTCTTGCCCCCCTGGATTTGGGAGGTTGGACTTCGGGGCTCCTGAACAAGTGGTAAAATTTCAGTAGGGCACTTTGAGCTGTGCCAAAAGGTTCAGTATGAAGTGTCTGGGGAAAAAAAAGTGAGAAATAAAATCTAGACATAAAAGCTGACCTTTCTTAATGGTTCTCGTAAAAGTTGGACATGGATACAGATTACTAGCAGTGTACGAGACATGAAGTGTTTGAAAGATACTTTGATTTACATTCTCCAGAAGCAGGCCGCCTTTTTTTTTTTTCCCTCTGCCCCTTGCTGGAATCTAACAACAGCCAGCATTGCTCCTCCAAGTATTCAGGGGAAATGAACTTGAAAATGGATCAAAGTTCAACAGTTCTGAAAAAACAACAACCTGAGCAAACATTGGTAGGTGCAGGAAGAAATATGAGCTGTACTCAAGCTGCCCAGGTTTTTTTTTTTTAAATGCATCCCATTCATCGGCATCACCCCCCTAAAATTGAATGGCAGCTAAAAAGTGCCCAGAGGCATGTTTTCCATGCAAGCATGTAAAGATAATTGAAATTAAATGCCAACTACTATTAGCCACAGTGTGGGCATCACTCCGACCTGCTTTCAGTTGTGCCGGTTCATGTTGTGTCCATCATATAATTGAGGTACTTTTATGTTGGTCAAGGTTTAGCCTGAGATGGATGACTAAGGGCTCAAGCCTGAGCTCCTGAGCACAGGCAGTACGAGTGTATCACCTGCACTGGTGTCACAAAACATGCCGTAAGGTGTGTGCAATGCAGGTGGTAAGCTTGCACAGCCCGCCCTGCGGCACCACTGACCCCCCAGAGGCAGATCTAAGGGAGGGCAAAGCTCTAAGTCTTGCAAGAAGCCTCACCTTGCAGTGGAATCACTCCTCTCCTGCACCGTTTTAGCCAATCCTCACAGGGAACAGCAACATCTTGGCGTTGCTTACTGGCTACAGCAGCAAGGGAGAGGAAGGACTTACATGACAGGGTAAGGCTTCTTGCAACACTTAGAGCTTTGCCCTCCCTGTAGATCCGCCTCTGCCGACCCCTCACTGCACGGAGGTGGCGACAAGATGCCTGTGAGAGGGAAGGTGACCTCTTGCCAGTGTTGTGGGGATTCTGGGCAGGGAGTGAGTGAGTTCCTGCGTGTGGGGAGGGGTGGGTGGGACTAGCGTTGAGCTTCACCCCTGATCCCAACCTCCATGGCCCTCCCTCAGCGATGGCGAACCTTTTGGGCTCGGTGTGTCAAAACGTCAGAAAATGCTTAACCTGAGTCTGTGGGTGTGTCAACCCCCTTCCCAAACAAAAGAGAAAACTCTTTAAATTCATTTATTTAAAGAAAAAATGCAGTCCAATCAGGTGTCCAATCCTCCCCTTCCTTTATGTGGGATGTAAAGAAACTTCCAATAATTACAAAAATGGAAAATGAGTTACATACACTCAGTTTTTGTCAGGGGTTGGTGAATGCTGGTGCGTCACCCCAAATGTTATGGTGTGTCCCCTTTGACATGCGTGTCATAGGTTCACCATCACTGCCCTAGCTGGACGCCCTCACCGCTACTCTGGTGAAATAGCCAGCGCAGAGAGAAGTAGACTGCTCGCCTGCTTGTGCCCTTACTGTGGGGAAGGGGGGCGAATGTCCATTTCTCTTGTGGAGGATCCCAGGGCTACCTGGCTGCCACCGGATTCAGTGGTAGCCACCTGGGCTACTGCTGTGCTCCCAGGCAGATGGGCAGTTCTGGATTGGTCTGTATAGAAGAATGACAGAGATAGGATAGGCAAAGCTGCAAGTAGCAATGATTTGGATGTTGCTTTCTTTGCTGGCCCTTCTTCGCATGTGTGGGTTGTAAGGTCCACTGGCCTTCAGAGCGTAATCCTAACCTGGAACTAGGCTGGCACAGTTAGGCCAGCAAAGTTTGGCCAACACAAGAGCCACCAGAAAGCGGATTTGTACCACTCTCTGAGGGCACAATCCTAACCAACTTTCCAGCACTGACATAGCTGTGCCAATGGGGCATGTGCTGCATCCTGCAGTGGAGAAGTAGTCGTGGAGGCCTCCTCAAGGTGCAAGAATGTTTGTTCCCTTACCTCAGAGCTGCATTGCCCTTGGAAAGTTGGTTAGGATTGCATCCTGAGCCAGTGTGAGGCCTCTCTGACTCCAAGAGTGGTCCAAACACACTTTTCGGTGTCCCTTGTACTGGCCAGACCTTGCTTTATTTACCTCATATTTACCTCAGAAATTTACCTCAGAATTTTACTTCGGAGTGGCAGATACAAGGGAGTGGTGTTTGGACCACTCTCGGAGTCAGGGAGGATGGCTCATGTCTGTGCGTTGGCCTCTGACTCTGAGAGTGGTCCAAACATACTTTACGGTCTCCCTTGGTCCAGCCAAACTTTGCTGGCCTAACTCTAGGTTAGGATTGCACCCTTACAGAAGTAGGTACTGACCCATTTTCTGTGCAGAGAGTCCCATGTTGTAGGAAGAAGGAAGTCAAGAAAGGGCAGAACTGAGCGTGGTGATGCCCCGTGGAACCCCAGCAGAGCTTTGGGCTGTGGCAAATGTATTGTGCTACATACAAATATCCCTGTTCTGCTCTTCCAGACACTTCTGACAGTGTGCTCGTCAGTCTTTAATGGCCTGGAAGACACACAGAGAGTTCATTTTTAATGCACTAGGAAGCCAAGCTCTCGGCAAGCGGCGCAGGTCAGAGTCAAGTCTATAAAAAGCGTCCGAGGAATCTATTACTGAAAGGCGAATGCTAGAAATGGCTGCCACTATTAATTTAGCGGAAAGGGCTTGCTTATTTTGCCGAGAAGGTCTGAAGAGAAATGTTCCGTCTTTCGCTTCCGCTACTTACGAAATGGGGCAAACTCAAGATGAAACTTCATCAGGCAGGAGATATGCACCTTAATTGCCTGAAAATTACCGACTAAATATCTGTTTTTCGACAGCTCCACTGGAATTTGTAGCTATTGGCTGAGGAGGAAGGAAACCAAAGAGACAAATGCTGAGTGAATCATTCTGACTAGAGGGGGCTCAATTGTCATTCTAAACCAAAATAGCCTCGCATTCTGCACCCAGAGGTGTAGTGGGACTTTTGGGCACTCTGGCAACATCCTGTGACATCATGACATCACTTAAAAGGAGGGGATTGCAGGCTTCTGCGACAGTGGCTGGGGCAATCTCACCTGAGCTATGGGACGTGGTGGCATTGCGGGTTAAACCGCTGTTGCTGAACTTGCTGACCGGAAGGTTGGCAGTTTGAAACCACACGACGGAGTGAGTTCCCGTCGCTTGTCCCAGCTCCTGCTGGGACAGCAGTTCGAAAGCACATAAAACTGCAAGTAAAAATGCCATCCTCCCTCACACCGAGAGCGGTCCAAACATACTTTAGGGTGTCCATTGTGCTGTCCAAACTTTGCTGGCCTGACTCCAAGTTAGGATTGTGCTCTCAGTCACGGTCTCCAAGCTCCCTCCATCCAACCTGCTCTTCATACTCCTGTCCCACTTCTCCACCCCCACACTTGCCTGGGAATCAATCTTCCACCTTTATTCCCCAGGGTCCTCATCAGTTACACCCAGCGACGGCATTCAGCTGGTACGCTGGGCAGGACTTACCTCTGAGCGGCAGTCTGCCCGTTGCGTTACGGCACATTCCGCCACTTTCCCGCCCGCCCAGTGTACTGGCTGAATGCCGCCGCTGGTTACACCAAGGTTGCCAATGTAAATCACACCCATGCAGAGGCATCACATGCATAGAGCATGGTGTATCACCTACCATGAGCACTGAAGAGGGAGCTGGGTGCACTGCGGAAGGAAATGGCATGGTGCTGGGCTCTCCTGCCCTCGCCTGCCTCTGTTTTGCTCTGAAATGGAGCGATTTCAGAAGCAGGGGATGTGGCGAGGCTGTGTTGACATCTTTCATCACAATTAAGGCCTGCTCCAGCTCTACACCCATGGCAGGCAAAGGTTCTGGGGTTAACCCTGTATTCCCCAGGCCTGTCTAGACAAGGAGCCACTGCTGACACCATACCCTATCTCAGCGGTATTCAGACTTTTTACACCAGGACCCACTTTTTAGAATGGCACTCATGTCAGGACCCACAGGAAGTGATGTCATTAACTTGGAAGCGATGCTGTGGCAGGAAGTGACATCATCAAGCAGGAAGTGCTGTCATTGTGACATAGTCAAATGACACTCCTGGAATGCAAATTGGCATTCTTGGATTGCAGCCATTGCACCACCATGAAACATCCCTGACAGAAAGCAAGAGGAGGACAAAATATTATGTAAAGGGGTAAACAAATTTTTTTTTTTAAAAAAAAATCCTCACTTGAAAATTCAAACTGTTACACTCACAAAGGAATATAACAAGAGTAGGGCCTGCAGTTTCCAAGATGGCTGCTCCCAGCTTTCCGCAACCCACCTGACACCAGGTTGAGACCCATCAAGTGGGTCCTGACCCACAGTTTGAATAACACTGCCCTATCTCCTCTGGGTAATCTCTCACATTTTCTATTACTTACAGAAGAGCAATTCTGCACTGCACATGGCTGCCCAGCGGGGGTGGTTCAGATGAATGGTGCTCCCGTCAAGATAGGTGGGGTGCCTCTCTCCTGCCTTCTTACCTCCAATGCTCATCTTCCTCCTCCTTTCTGTATTGGGAAATGAAGTGAGGAGCAGAATGAAAGAGGCAACGTGGAAGGGAGTGCTGAATTAGAGCATGGCATAGTGGGAGGTGCAGAGGCTGTCACATCACTGGGCATCATTGGCATGCTGCCTTGGGGCATCAGGAAGACTTGGACCAGTCCTCCTTCTGGGCATTAAGAACACTTGAGGTCTTATGCAGTTCAAGATGCAGCTAGGAGTTAATATGGACCCAGAGACGGGACAATATGTCTAATTGCTGACCAGGGTTTTGCATGCATAGGTGATTTTATGGCTGTTATTCTTAAAAAAAGATAGAATGGGTAAAGGTAAAGGTTTCTCCACGACCGAATGGTCTAGTCATGACCGACTGTAGGGGGCAGTGCTCATCTCCGTTTCTAAGCCGAAGAGCCAGCATTTGTCCGAGGACAAGCTTCCGTGATCATGCGGTTGGCATGACTATACACCGTAGTGCATGGAACACCGTTACCTTCCCACCAAAGTGGTACCTATTTATCTACTGGCATTTTTAGGTGATTTCAACCTGCTAGGCTGGCAGGAATAGAATGGGTATAATCCTTTTAATCCTCTCTTTGCCAGCAAATATTGAAAATGTGCCAACAGATGGTTCTCTATGAAACCGGGCAGATGATGACTCTAAAGTAAGTAGCACTGGGAGATTTCTTGTTGATGTTTGGGGACAGAGAAGACAGCTGTCCCTGAATAACTTAATGACAGCATTTACAATGTTCTAATTAATGTAATGCTGTTTTTATGGTTCTATTAATGTTGCATCCATTAGCATCTCTGGTCCTCTTTATGAGTTATATTTGGAAACTGGCACGTGCTTTTTGGCTGCGTTCCTACGCACATTTGCCTGGGGGTAAGCCCCACTGAAGGGGCTTACTTCTGAGGAGACATTCACAGGATCGCACTCTGAATGGATGGTATGTTCCACTTGCCAGCATGGCATTTGAGCCACAACTTCGGACCAATTTTCAAAGTGAAAACACAAACCAGCCAAGGTATGCGCCATAAATCTTTCTTACCTGTAATGATCCTGGGGAGCTCTTTGCAAATGAATGACGCTTGAGCAATAAATCGTATTTATATTACAATGACTTCGTATGTGACAAGCGCATTCGAACCCATGGGCAGATTTGAATGTGCTTGCTTGGCAAATATCTACAGAAGGAGAACGAGTGGATTGAGGGCTACCTAGCTTGCATTAATCCAGTCATCACACAAAGCTTTGAAAGCTCCGGCATGAGCCCGTTAGCTACAGAAATAATGGATGAAAAATCACACCAAAGTTAAATGTATACACACTTCTATTGTATTAGCACAAAGAGGTGAAATGAAAGCACTGCTGTAGCCAGAATGGCAACAGAGAATATCTTTTCAAATCGACAGTCTAAGATCCAAATCAATGGCATCACACACGATAGCCCCAAAGTAGGTAAGAGGGCACAAACTGATGGTATCTCCCCAAGGGGTGCATTCAAATTAGGCTTGCTGCCCCCGTGCAGCAGAACGGGGTGTCTAGCAGCTCTGTTTACCAGCAAGGTCTCTGATTCCCAAGACCCATGGTGCTTGAAAAATAACTACGCGTAATTTACCATTCTTTTGTCTTTTGGAGCACAATCCTCCACTGGTGCTTGGCCAATGCAAGTCACTTGCATCGGCCATAAGGCATGTTTATGCTAGCGCAAGTGGCACTGGGCCAAAGCAGATGGCATTGTCGTCCCAGGTGCTCCAAGGATGAGTGGGGGTCAGCTGCCCTCGCACTGGTTGAATTCTGGGCTTTTCTGAATCCTTTCTAGGTTGGGGGGAGGGAGGCAGAAATAGGGCAGAATAGGGCAGGGGGAGGGCAGTCACAGGGGTGGCGTGGCCAGGGGAGGGGGTGGAGTCAGAATCTGGCAGTTATTTCGGCTCTCCTGGTCTGATACAGGAGAAGGGGTTTAGAATAGTGGTTCCTAGCCCCTTTAGCACCAGGACTCATTTTTCCTGTATAACAACCTATCAGGACTCCCTCTACAATCAGAAGTGATGTCACTGAGCAGAAAGTGACATCATTGTGCCAGCAAGGCTGGAAGTGATCTCATTATTTTAATAAATCACACTTTTTTAAATAAATCACATGTTGTACTCTTAAGCATCCACATTTGAAGAAATGGATGGAAAATAATTGAGAGAGAGAGAGAGAGAGAGAGAGAGAGAGAGAGAGAGAGAGAGCCAGCCTGCAAAACACTGAATCTTGCTGTTTCTGCATCTTGCAATAGCGAGGCTGTGTGATCAGTAAAACTATGTGGGTTTTAAAAAAAATATTTTCTGGGGTGAGTTCAGCTTTTTGGCATGATGACTCAGTAGCCAGGACAGTGCCTGTAGAAATCAGAGGTTACCAAATGCAACCGTTATTTTCAGATATATGGAAATCCCTTGAAATTTGTTCAAAAACTCGTTCCGGTTTTTCCTGAAATGTGGTTTCCTGAAAATGTGGCAAAAATTCAACTTTTTAAATGGCGCTCAAATTCATCTAAGGTAGAAAATGGGTTCTGCACCCACCTGGAAAGCAGCTCATGAGCCCCCCCCCCAAGGGGAAGGGTTTTACAACCCCCAGGTTGGGAACCACAGGTTGGAAGCTTAAATAAATGTGTTCTAAACTGTGGGATTGACGACGATTTCCGGTGCAATGTTTCTGCCCAATTTTATGTCAGGTCTCCTTTGATGGCAATTCTGTCACTTTGCATCCACTTTGATCTTTGCATCTGCCAGTCCCATTTCTTGCCACTACAAGTAGTCCCATCCGAGCAATTACTCTGGATAGAAAATGCTGCTGGAGCAGGCCCATAAATGAAGAATGGCTTGCCAACATCGCGATGGATGGGAGATGAGGATAGGGAGAAGGACTTAAAGAGCAGGGTCCTCTCTCATAAGACCGAGAACTGTTCCCAAGGACAGCTAGTGGTTGGACTTGATGAGCTTCATGTGTTGCTCATTGGTTATTTGGATAGGGGGAAAAGATTCAAAAACTGTGCACCCCTGCGCAGGAGGTGATGCTTAAAAATGTATGAGCATCAGCCGTCAAAGCCCTGTGGCTTTCTCCATTGCAAGACAATTGAAATGTAATGGAAATCCTATTGATTTTCAGTGGGCAAAGCTGCAGGGTGCCAATTGTCCGGACTCCAATGTTGTTGCTGGAGGTGAAATTGCGCACAGAGAAGCCAATCACGCTCACTCAGTTCTCGGCAACCGCCGTGCCAGAATGCTGTCTGAGGGCTGCTGGCTGCTGATGAGATGGCTATCAAATGAGATCACTTGGCTGGCGTCAATATTCCTGAGGAGCGTACGGTTGCCTGCCCCAAAGAGGGCCACTCTTCCTTTTTGCACGGACAGAAGGCAAATGCAGGCAACCAGTTACCAAGTGGGAACTTATGACAGAAGGCCCGTTACAACTTGGTAAACTTTAATCTTTGCGGACATGTCGCGAAGGAGAATTTTAGCACACTCCCGTGTCTTATCAGGCACTTTTCAAGCGGTGTCCTCTTATAATTAGCAGGGGGAGAGTAATTGTCCCTCTTCACCCCTGCGCAGTGTCTTTTCTAGTGGCTGTGGCTGGGGTGTTTTGCATTTTTAGATTGTGAGCCCTTTTGGGACAGGGAGCCATTTAACTTTATTATTATTATTATTTGCCTGTAAACCACTTTGTGAACTTCTGTGTTGAAAAGCGGTATATAAATAGTATTTGTTTGTTTGATTGATTGATGGAAATCTCATGAAGTTAGGTCTAATCAAAGAAACCCTTTGAACTGAATTTTTGGGAGAAACAGGAGAGGTGACCCCCCACATCACAATATTTGATTGCCCCCAGTGTCCAAAATGCCACACTACTGGTGAGCCACCATATTCACAGATTCCGTATCCACTGTTTCAATCATCCATGGATCGGAGCCCCTCCTCACCTTTCTTTATTCTTACTTTGGATCACTAAAAAATCTCTTTGCTCGGGGTGGGGGCAGGGGAGAACCTTAGCATAGGTTTCAGGTATCCACAGGGACTGCAGTCACCTCCTCCTTCCCCATGGATTATGGGGCATGCCTATATTTCTGACAGCATCAATGGCCCACCTTCTCCATTTCCTGTCCCCCTCCCTGTCCGAGAATATGCCTTTGAATGACAACACCATTTACATGGTGTTGTCCTGAGAAATTGTAGGGGGGGGGAATTGTATCTACCAGTTGAGAGAAGTGTCACCACTACCAATACAGCCAGCGATGGGATCTACAAATGAACAAGGGGAAGGCTGGGTGGGACGTAGGCGGGACTTCTGCTTGAGTGGCAGCCTGTCCGTAACATTCCGTGGCTGCCCTGGCCTTGGGGGGCGGGCTCCTGCTCGCCGCGGGGGACAGGTTTGGGTTGCGCCAGGTGCCTGGGCGAGCAGCGGGGGGGGCGCACTAACCGGGGCAGCCCCCCCCCGAGGCCAGGACAGCTGCGGAACGCTACGGACAGGCAGCCAATCATGTGGAAGCCCCGCGTAAGTCCCACCCTGCGTTCCCCTTGTTCATTTGTAGATCCCATCGCTGAATACAGCCCACCCAAACAGCCCCTGTAATACCTGTTGCTCTGCTTTTGGAGTTAGCTGTTTTGCATTACACTTTTGGTTTCTTTTCATTGGGAGTCATACTGAGTATCATTTTATGATGGAAAGATGGAATCTAAATACTTGAAGTGACAAAGAAATACAATTTCACCCTGGCATAACCAAAATGTCCTCTGCTCCACATTTTAGTAGCCTCTGAGGGCGCAATCCTAAACTGAGTTTGGCCGGCATAAGCTAAGTCAGCAAAGTTTGGCCAGCACAAGGGACACCGTAAAGTATGTTTGGACCACTCTCGGGAGTCAGAGAGGCCAGCACACAGACGTACACCATCGTCCCTGACTCCGAGAGTGGTCAAAACACGCTTAATGGTGGCCCTTGTGCTGGCCAAAGTGGCTTAGCTTATGCCGGCCTAACTCCTGTTTAGGATTGCACACTCTGAATGAGTGTGTATGAAATGGTTGGGCATCTTGCCTCAGTTCTACCTGTCAGAGTGTTGGCCAAAGTTTAAATTCCAGCATAGGTGGGGGAAGGACCCTGACAATGTTGAGAATGTTTTAAGTTAATCCTGGGGTCAGTCAGTTCCAAGGATTGTGGCATAGTTATAAAGGGCATCTCAAGAAAATGTATGCATACTTTATAATGTAAAATTTATAATGTGATATAACTCACAAATATACTGTACATAAGAACATAAGAAGAGCCCTGCTGGATCAGGCCAAAGGCCCATCTAGTCCAGCTTCCTGTATTTCACAGCAGCCCACCAGGTGCCCCAGGGAGGCACAAGACAACAAGATGCTTGCATCCTGTGGCCACTCCCTTGCAGCCGGTACTCCCAAGTAGCCTACTACTAATGTAAGGAAGTTGCACAATCCATCATGGCCTATAGCCCACGATGGACTTTTGTTCCAGAAATCCGTCCAAACCCCTCTTAAAGGCATCTAGACCAGATGCCATCACCACCTCCTGTGGCAAAGAGTTCCACAGATTAACTACCTGCTGGGTAAAAAAGTATTTCCTTTTATCCGTTCTACCTCTCCCAACCCTCAGTTTTAGCAGATGCCCCCTGGTTCTGCTGTTTTGAGAGAGGGAAAAGAACATCCCTCTATCGACTCTATCCCTTCCGTGCTTCACTGTACTTCACACATATCCTCCATAAGATATACACAGAATTAGTTGTTGGTCCAGTTGATTAATTAATTAGTGCCACCTAATTAGACCTCCTACCTGTGCCCGTTCTGCCCCCTCCCTGCCTAGTTCTGCCCTCCATGCCCTCCCCCTGCCCCAAATAAGCACACCGCTGGTGGTCGTAAAATGTACCGCTGGGTGGCATACCATCAGTGCTGGATCAGGCCCTAAGTTCTCCAGCAGTATTCCTCTGGTGCCACAGGGCAAATGGCTTTTGAAAGAGTATTTCAAAAACCATTTTTGATATGACATGGAGCTTCGCTTTTCAGATTAAACAGTAAAAAAATTCCACGGGGCATGTGTAGACTGCTAGAGCCTAAAGTAGATCGTTTGGATCATAACCAGGATTGATTGCCATTTTAACCTGGCATTTATATTTCAACCAAAGCACTCACGAGGCTGCTTTAAAGAGACCAGCAAGAATTAAATAACCAGCGTAAAATCACGGTGGGCAGCACAGAAGAGAGCTCTCCATGCATAAGAATAGTAGTCTCCAAACCTTATTCCTCTCCCTTTGGTGGCTTCCCATGACAATAACAGGTTAGGCTATGATTGAAAACAAATTACGGGTTAGTTGGGCAGCAGAGACTGTGGTGTGAAGTGGCCAAACCTTGTACTCAGTGGAAGGGGTGTGCATCTCGATGCTGTGTGGATCATTACTACAGAAAGGCATAGTTTCTGAAGACTGGACCCAAGGCTGTGATTGTGTTTGACCCAGATAAATGGAGTGTAAGTCAACACTCCTCTCAAGCTGGTCCCTGCTGCACAAAATACGAAGGATACCAGCAGAGGAAGGCCACCGCAGTGGAAATGTGGCACAGGCCGCATATTTTCTGCACAACGTACAGTCCAGCCCTAACAAAAGTCCTACATTGTGAAGCAGAGGTGGCAGCGAAGCTCTGCTGCATCCAGTATGGGGGCGCAATCCTACACTGAGGTAGGTCGGCATAGGCTAAGCCAGCAAAGTTTGGCTAGCACAAGGGCCACCGTCAAGTATGTTTGGACCATTCTCGGAGTCAGAGAGGCCACACACAGACGTGCGCCATCCTCCCTGACTCAGACAGTGGTCCAAACATGCTTTATGGTGGCCCTTGTGCTGGCCAAACTTTGCAGGCCTAACTGTGCCGGCCTATTTCTAGGTTAGGATTGCTCTCTGAATTGCTTACTTGTGGCCTAATATTAAGGGCACAATCCTAAATTGAGTTAGGCCGGCATCAGCTCAGCCAGCAGTTTGGCCGGCACAAGGGCCACCATAAAGCCCTGGAAGGATTGGACCACCCTTGGAGTCAGAGAGGCCACCGCACAGACATGCGCCATCCCCCCTGACTCCGAGAGTGGTCTGAACATGCTTTATGGTGGGCCTTGCGCTGGCCAGTTTAGGATTGCACTCTGGGTCTAGGGGCTACTGGAAGTCTCCTTGGAGTAAGGGGACATTTGTTTTCTTACCCCATGTAAAGCCCCAGCATCTGCAATGGGGCTACTTGGGTATTGTTGGCACAAATCCAAGCCACCCCCTGTCAGACTTCCAAACCTGGGAAGGGGGATAGGATCCGGTGGTAGCCAGGGTTGCAGTTTCTGCTTCCTCCTGTGCCTAATTCATGCCTTTCCCCACCCTCCTTTCCCCACCTTTCCCCACCCTCCCTACCATGCAATAATAATAATAATAATAATAATATTTATATACCGCCTTTCTTTGGTCATTAGATAGCTCCTCTGGCTTTAATTCAAGGCAGTTTACATAGGCAGGCTTTATTTCTCTAAACCCTCAAGGGTTTTTTTTACAAATTATAAAGATGTTCTGTCTTTCAAGAACTACAACAACATACAGATGGAACTTTTGTGGTCTAGTCCTTTCTTTCTGGCCACCCAATTGCCTTCCTGCTGGCTGATAAGACGGCTTCTCTGCTCCCACCAAAGAAACAGCTGGCCCAGCACAACTCCTCTCTCACAGGCAGCTGGAGATAGCTCAGCTCTTATCAATCACACTTCTCAAGGTCTGCCGCTCACGGAGACTTCTGGTGTTGTCGAACTGGCGACCTTCAGATCTTATTTTCAGGCAAACGGAGGCTTTAACCCTCTCGACTAAACCTCCTGCCCAATGCCTCCATTCCATCCTCCTCCTCCACCCCCACCCCCACCCCCACCAGCCAGCCGACTGCCTAACTGTTCCAGCAGGTGCTGGTGCCCGATTGACACCAGCCTTACCGCCGGGACAACCATCTTTCCCGCTGCTGCAACACGTCCTATAGCCTGTCTGCGACGCTGCACACGTCCGTCCCTCTGGGGGTAGCCAGCTTAGGCTGGGCTGGTAGTGGCATGACATGAATATCAATTCCATGGTTTCTAGTGAGGACTGAGGGCGCAATCCCAAGCGGCACCCCCACGTGAGCGCTACAACGCCAGGGCCAACATGCACCAGCTGAACATGGCTGGCGCAGTGGAGGTTCTGGGAGGAGGGAGGCCAGGGAGGTGGTGGAACTGGGCAGGGGTGGGCAGGGAGCGGGAGTGGGTGGCCAGCCAGGTTGGGATGTGGCAGTTAGGCCGCATCCAAGGCCCCTTTGGGAGGCTACACGGCCCTGATTCGTCCCTGTGGCAGGTGCAGATCCGAGGAGCCTAAATAGCAGATCCTAAATAGTAGGCGCAGATCCGAGGAACCCCATGGGGCGGCCGAAGCCTCCCCTGGGGCAGGGGGAGAAATGTGCCCTTGCCCCAGAGAGGCTCCTCAGCACTCTTATGAGTGCAATCCTATCCTGGAGTTAGGCCGGCACAGTTAGGCCAGCAAAGTTTGACTGGCACAAGGGCCACCGTAAAGTGCTTTTGGACCACTCTTGGAGTCAGGGGGTGGCCCTTGTTCTGGTCAAGCTTTGCTGGCTTTACAGCGCAGAAACAGAGTGCAATCCTATCCTGGAGTTAGGCCAGCGCACTTAGGCCAGCACAGTTTGGCCGACACAAGGGCCACCGTAAATTATGTTTGGACTATTAGGCCATGGATGTTTGACTGGCCACCGAAAACAGCATTTGGACCACTCTCTGAGTCAGGGAGGATGGCACACATCTGCGTGCTGGCCTCTCTGACTGAGGGTGGGTCCCAACATACTTCATGGTGGTCCTTGTGCTGGGCAAATTTATGCTAGCCTAACTGTGCCGGCTTAACTCCAGGTTAGGATTGCACCCTAAATTGCACTGGATTTGGCACAGGCTCACCAGCCTTGCCAACCCAGCGCAATTTAGGATTGCACTCACGGTCAAATTAAATGGCAGTGAGGGTGAATGAGGTCAAGATCACCGAGAGCAAAGGACTAGAGGAGCAAAAAAGTGCCGAAGAGAAGGAGCAATTTGTGGAACGAAAGGGTTCCGAAGAGGATAGGAATAATGTGAATATTCTGCAAGGTGAGTTACCTTTAGTAATTTGCTTGGCGACATTAAGAATGCTAATTTCAGAACAAATATTGACCATCTGAAATAGTAACCTTGATTCAAATAAACTACGAATGGACATGCAGATAACCTCTGTTTGCTGCTAACTCACAAGGCAGCCCTGCTCAGAGTAGATCTCTGCTATCTTGAATGGGGCATCTCATGTTTTCTGCTGGATGCTTTGAACACGTCCTCCGTCCTCCCCAGATTTTGTCTTGCTGAATGGAAAATGACTCGCATGAACAGCACAAAGAGCTGCAACACAGAGTTACATTATTGTCATCCTGTCACGAGAGAATGATAGATCGAACTGCCAATTTAAGAAGTACGGGTGCAATCCTGATGTTGGGCTGATGCAACATTGGGCCGACCTGATTGGCGCTACCTGCCTCCAGTTGCCTGTGAGAGAGGAGTTGTGCTCGGCCAGCTGTTTCTTTGGTGGGAGCAGAGAAGCCGTTTATCAGCCAGCAGGAAGGCAAGCGTGTGGCCAGAAAGAAAGGACTAGACCATAAAAGTTCCATCTGTATGTTGTTGTCGTTCTTGAAAGACAGAACTTCTTTGTAATTTGTAAAAACCCCTCACGGGTTTAGAGATAAAGTCTGCCTATGTAAACCGCCTTGAATTAAAGTCAGAGGAGCAATCTAATGACCAAAGAAAGGTGGTATATTATTACTATTATTATTATTATTATTATTATTATTATTATTATTATTATTATTATTATTATTATTATTATTATTATTATTGCTGCTCTCCCATGGCTCTGAGCAGAGGCACTGCAGTGCTGCTCTCGCGCCAGCCACTCAGTTCTGGGCATAGGGAGGGTGGCCGGGCGGGAGGAAGTGGGCGGGGTGGGTTGGGAGTCGTGCCATATTAGGGAGTGGGACGGAGATGGGATGCGGCCATCCCTAGGCTGTGTGGCCCCGATTCAGGCCGCGCAGCCTCCTCGGCTCTGCACCTGCTATTTAGCCTATTTAGCAGGGGCAGATCCAAGGAAACCATCGGGGAGGCTGGTGTTGCAGTTTCACACCACACACTCCAGAACTGGTTGAAACTGGC
>JAJKFI010033552.1:0-15690 GCA_029204185.1 Lerista edwardsae
CTGGCCTCTCCGACTCCGAGAGTGGTCCAAACATGCTTTATGGTGTCAATTGTGCCGGCCAAACTTTGCTGGCCTAACTCCAGGTTAGGATTGTGCTCTTACTCTCAGGAACGTACGCCTAGGATTGCAGCCTTCCTGACTCCCTGCTTTTGTTATATGCAGGGTATTTGGGTGTTGGCGATACACTAAAGTGGTGGTACAGATTTGTCACCTCCATGAAGAACAGGCCCTTGATTTCAGGCACCTCAGAGAGTTTCACATTCAGCAAAACATCCAGTCCTGTAACTCCAAGTTCATCTTTCTTGGCTTGCTTTTTACCTCAGTTTGGCCCAGCTGTGAGGCTGACTGAGGCAGTTGCTTCAGGTAGCTGATTGAACGCTCACTGCCCCTCCCACTCTGATGCCCCTCCCACTCTGATGCCCCTCCCACTCTGATGCTCCTCCCACTCTGATGGTATAACCAACCCCAGGCCCTTCTTGTTATCTGAATGGGCGGTGAGTGAAGCTAGTGGGCGGGGTTAGCGGTGATGTAAATATACCCAAAACAATCCTCATTCCAATTATTTCAAATGGGTTTTCGCATGATGTTTCAGACTTATTTGTTTACTCCTGAAGTAAAAACTTACAAAAATAACAACGTGTGATCGTGGAGAAACATCATTGGTAACCTAATTATGAGTTAATATGCAATTCCAAGGTTTAATTCCGCGTAATTATATTACTGAACATAACGGACGAAATGCCGCTTGCTGTCTATTCAAATTCGGATTGCACTGCTTTGACAGACTTATTTTGACGCAGGCATGATTAGAGACGTTGAGATTAACTTTACCACACGGGCAGGGAGATTTTTGTTCGTGACGCCGCAGCGGCAATCCTCCTTCGCGGCAATGATCTGAGATATACCCATGGCTTCAAGTCTGTGACGTCATGGCCAATCCAGTGTATCTAACATCCTTGGGTATAACCACCATGCACTTCTCCTTCATGCTCCTGCCCCTGCTCCACCCCTTCCTCCTTTTCCAATCCAAAAAAGTGGAGGAGCAGAAGTTGGTGAGTGGCAGTTAACACTTGGCATGCCAGTTTGGCTTGGGTTAACCCTGTCATTACCAGAAGGCAGAGGCAGCCTCTTGCCCCCCTGGATTTGGGAGGTTGGACTTCGGGGCTCCTGAACAAGTGGTAAAATTTCAGTAGGGCACTTTGAGCTGCGCCAAAAGGTTCAGTATGAAGTGTCTGGGGAAAAAAAAGTGAGAAATAAAATCTAGACATAAAAGCTGACCTTTCTTAATGGTTCTCGTAAAAGTTGGACATGGATACAGATTACTAGCAGTGTACGAGACATGAAGTGTTTGAAAGATACTTTGATTTACATTCTCCAGAAGCAGGCCGCCTTTTTTTTTTCCCCCTCTGCCCCTTGCTGGAATCTAACAACAGCCAGCATTGCTCCTCCAAGTATTCAGGGGAAATGAACTTGAAAATGGATCAAAGTTCAACAGTTCTGAAAAAACAACAACCTGAGCAAACATTGGTAGGTGCAGGAAGAAATATGAGCTGTACTCAAGCTGCCCAGGTTTTTTTTTTTTTTAAATGCATCCCATTCATCGGCATCACCTCCCTAAAATTGAATGGCAGCTAAAAAGTGCCCAGAGGCATGTTTTCCATGCAAGCATGTAAAGATAATTGAAATTAAATGCCAACTACTATTAGCCACAGTGTGGGCATCACTCCGACCTGCTTTCAGTTGTGCCGGTTCATGTTGTGTCCATCATATAATTGAGGTACTTTTATGTTGGTCAAGGTTTAGCCTGAGATGGATGACTAAGGGCTCAAGCCTGAGCTCCTGAGCACAGGCAGTACGAGTGTATCACCTGCACTGGTGTCACAAAACATGCCGTAAGGTGTGTGCAATGCAGGTGGTAAGCTTGCACAGCCCGCCCTGCGGCACCACTGACCCCCCAGAGGCAGATCTAAGGGAGGGCAAAGCTCTAAGTCTTGCAAGAAGCCTCACCTTGCAGTGGAATCACTCCTCTCCTGCACCGTTTTAGCCAATCCTCACAGGGAACAGCAACATCTTGGCGTTGCTTACTGGCTACAGCAGCAAGGGAGAGGAAGGACTTACATGACAGGGTAAGGCTTCTTGCAACACTTAGAGCTTTGCCCTCCCTGTAGATCCGCCTCTGCCGACCCCTCACTGCACGGAGGTGGCGACAAGATGCCTGTGAGAGGGAAGGTGACCTCTTGCCAGTGTTGTGGGGATTCTGGGCAGGGAGTGAGTGAGTTCCTGCGTGTGGGGAGGGGTGGGTGGGACTAGCGTTGAGCTTCACCCCTGATCCCAACCTCCATGGCCCTCCCTCAGCGATGGCGAACCTTTTGGGCTCGGTGTGTCAAAACGTCAGAAAATGCTTAACCTGAGTCTGTGGGTGTGTCAACCCCCTTCCCAAACAAAAGAGAAAACTCTTTAAATTCATTTATTTAAAGAAAAAATGCAGTCCAATCAGGTGTCCAATCCTCCCCTTCCTTTATGTGGGATGTAAAGAAACTTCCAATAATTACAAAAATGGAAAATGAGTTACATACACTCAGTTTTTGTCAGGGGTTGGTGAATGCTGGTGCGTCACCCCAAATGTTATGGTGTGTCCCCTTTGACACGCGTGTCATAGGTTCACCATCACTGCCCTAGCTGGACGCCCTCACCGCTACTCTGGTGAAATAGCCAGCGCAGAGAGAAGTAGACTGCTCGCCTGCTTGTGCCCTTACTGTGGGGAAGGGGGGCGAATGTCCATTTCTCTTGTGGAGGATCCCAGGGCTACCTGGCTGCCACCGGATTCAGTGGTAGCCACCTGGGCTACTGCTGTGCTCCCAGGCAGATGGGCAGTTCTGGATTGGTCTGTATAGAAGAATGACAGAGATAGGATAGGCAAAGCTGCAAGTAGCAATGATTTGGATGTTGCTTTCTTTGCTGGCCCTTCTTCGCATGTGTGGGTTGTAAGGTCCACTGGCCTTCAGAGCGTAATCCTAACCTGGAACTAGGCTGGCACAGTTAGGCCAGCAAAGTTTGGCCAACACAAGAGCCACCAGAAAGCGGATTTGTACCACTCTCTGAGGGCACAATCCTAACCAACTTTCCAGCACTGACATAGCTGTGCCAATGGGGCATGTGCTGCATCCTGCAGTGGAGAAGTAGTCGTGGAGGCCTCCTCAAGGTGCAAGAATGTTTGTTCCCTTACCTCAGAGCTGCATTGCCCTTGGAAAGTTGGTTAGGATTGCATCCTGAGCCAGTGTGAGGCCTCTCTGACTCCAAGAGTGGTCCAAACACACTTTTCGGTGTCCCTTGTACTGGCCAGACCTTGCTTTATTTACCTCATATTTACCTCAGAAATTTACCTCAGAATTTTACCTCGGAGTGGCAGATACAAGGGAGTGGTGTTTGGACCACTCTCGGAGTCAGGGAGGATGGCTCACGTCTGTGCGTTGGCCTCTGACTCTGAGAGTGGTCCAAACATACTTTACGGTCTCCCTTGGTCCAGCCAAACTTTGCTGGCCTAACTCTAGGTTAGGATTGCACCCTTACAGAAGTAGGTACTGACCCATTTTCTGTGCAGAGAGTCCCATGTTGTAGGAAGAAGGAAGTCAAGAAAGGGCAGAACTGAGCGTGGTGATGCCCCGTGGAACCCCAGCAGAGCTTTGGGCTGTGGCAAATGTATTGTGCTACATACAAATATCCCTGTTCTGCTCTTCCAGACACTTCTGACAGTGTGCTCGTCAGTCTTTAATGGCCTGGAAGACACACAGAGAGTTCATTTTTAATGCACTAGGAAGCCAAGCTCTCGGCAAGCGGCGCAGGTCAGAGTCGAGTCTATAAAAAGCGTCCGAGGAATCTATTACTGAAAGGCGAATGCTAGAAATGGCTGCCACTATTAATTTAGCGGAAAGGGCTTGCTTATTTTGCCGAGAAGGTCTGAAGAGAAATGTTCCGTCTTTCGCTTCCACTACTTACGAAATGGGGCAAACTCAAGATGAAACTTCATCAGGCAGGAGATATGCACCTTAATTGCCTGAAAATTACCGACTAAATATCTGTTTTTCGACAGCTCCACTGGAATTTGTAGCTATTGGCTGAGGAGGAAGGAAACCAAAGAGACAAATGCTGAGTGAATCATTCTGACTAGAGGGGGCTCAATTGTCATTCTAAACCAAAATAGCCTCGCATTCTGCACCCAGAGGTGTAGTGGGACTTTTGGGCACTCTGGCAACATCCTGTGACATCATGACATCACTTAAAAGGAGGGGATTGCAGGCTTCTGCGACAGTGGCTGGGGCAATCTCACCTGAGCTATGGGACGTGGTGGCACTGCGGGTTAAACCACTGTTGCTGAACTTGCTGACCAGAAGGTTGGCAGTTTGAAACCACACGACGGAGTGAGTTCCCGTCGCTTGTCCCAGCTCCTGCTGGGACAGCAGTTCGAAAGCACATAAAACTGCAAGTAAAAATGCCATCCTCCCTCACACCGAGAGCGGTCCAAACATACTTTAGGGTGTCCATTGTGCTGTCCAAACTTTGCTGGCCTGACTCCAAGTTAGGATTGTGCTCTCAGTCACGGTCTCCAAGCTCCCTCCATCCAACCTGCTCTTCATACTCCTGTCCCACTTCTCCACCCCCACACTTGCCTGGGAATCAATCTTCCACCTTTATTCCCCAGGGTCCTCATCAGTTACACCCAGCGACAGCATTCAGCTGGTACGCTGGGCAGGACTTACCTCTGAGCGGCAGTCTGCCCGTTGCGTTACGGCACATTCCGCCACTTTCCCGCCCGCCCAGTGTACTGGCTGAATGCCGCCGCTGGTTACACCAAGGTTGCCAATGTAAATCACACCCATGCAGAGGCATCACATGCATAGAGCATGGTGTATCACCTACCATGAGCACTGAAGAGGGAGCTGGGTGCACTGTGGAAGGAAATGGCATGGTGCTGGGCTCTCCTGCCCTCGCCTGCCTCTGTTTTGCTCTGAAATGGAGCGATTTCAGAAGCAGGGGATGTGGCGAGGCTGTGTTGACATCTTTCATCACAATTAAGGCCTGCTCCAGCTCTACACCCATGGCAGGCAAAGGTTCTGGGGTTAACCCTGTATTCCCCAGGCCTGTCTAGACAAGGAGCCACTGCTGACACCATACCCTATCTCAGCGGTATTCAGACTTTTTACACCAGGACCCACTTTTTAGAATGGCACTCATGTCAGGACCCACAGGAAGTGATGTCATTAACTTGGAAGCGATGCTGTGGCAGGAAGTGACATCATCAAGCAGGAAGTGCTGTCATTGTGACATAGTCAAATGACACTCCTGGAATGCAAATTGGCATTCTTGGATTGCAGCCATTGCACCACCATGAAACATCCCTGACAGAAAGCAAGAGGAGGACAAAATATTATGTAAAGGGGTAAACAAATTTTTTTTTTAAAAAAATCCTCACTTGAAAATTCAAACTGTTACACTCACAAAGGAATATAACAAGAGTAGGGCCTGCAGTTTCCAAGATGGCTGCTCCCAGCTTTCCGCAACCCACCTGACACCAGGTTGAGACCCATCAAGTGGGTCCTGACCCACAGTTTGAATAACACTGCCCTATCTCCTCTGGGTAATCTCTCACATTTTCTATTACTTACAGAAGAGCAATTCTGCACTGCACATGGCTGCCCAGTGGGGGTGGTTCAGATGAATGGTGCTCCCGTCAAGATAGGTGGGGTGCCTCTCTCCTGCCTTCTTACCTCCAATGCTCATCTTCCTCCTCCTTTCTGTATTGGGAAATGAAGTGAGGAGCATAATGAAAGAGGCAACGTGGAAGGGAGTGCTGAATTAGAGCATGGCATAGTGGGAGGTGCAGAGGCTGGCACATCACTGGGCATCATTGGCATGCTGCCTTGGGGCATCAGGAAGACTTGGACCAGTCCTCCTTCTGGGCATTAAGAACACTTGAGGTCTTATGCAGTTCAAGATGCAGCTAGGAGTTAATATGGACCCAGAGACGGGACAATATGTCTAATTGCTGACCAGGGTTTTGCATGCATAGGTGATTTTATGGCTGTTATTCTTAAAAAAAGATAGAATGGGTAAAGGTAAAGGTTTCTCCACGACCGAATGGTCTAGTCATGACCGACTGTAGGGGGCAGTGCTCATCTCCGTTTCTAAGCCGAAGAGCCAGCATTTGTCCGAGGACAAGCTTCCGTGATCATGCGGTTGGCATGACTATACACCGTAGTGCATGGAACACCGTTACCTTCCCACCAAAGTGGTACCTATTTATCTACTGGCATTTTTAGGTGATTTCAACCTGCTAGGCTGGCAGGAATAGAATGGGTATAATCCTTTTAATCCTCTCTTTGCCAGCAAATATTGAAAATGTGCCAACAGATGGTTCTCTATGAAACCGGGCAGATGATGACTCTAAAGTAAGTAGCACTGGGAGATTTCTTGTTGATGTTTGGGGACAGAGAAGACAGCTGTCCCTGAATAACTTAATGACAGCATTTACAATGTTCTAATTAATGTAATGCTGTTTTTATGGTTCTATTAATGTTGCATCCATTAGCATCTCTGGTCCTCTTTATGAGTTATATTTGGAAACTGGCACGTGCTTTTTGGCTGCGTTCCTACGCACATTTGCCTGGGGGTAAGCCCCACTGAAGGGGCTTACTTCTGAGGAGACATTCACAGGATCGCACTCTGAATGGATGGTATGTTCCACTTGCCAGCATGGCATTTGAGCCACAACTTCGGACCAATTTTCAAAGTGAAAACACAAACCAGCCAAGGTATGCGCCATAAATCTTTCTTACCTGTAATGATCCTGGGGAGCTCTTTGCAAATGAATGACGCTTGAGCAATAAATCGTATTTATATTACAATGACTTCGTATGTGACAAGCGCATTCGAACCCATGGGCAGATTTGAATGTGCTTGCTTGGCAAATATCTACAGAAGGAGAACGAGTGGATTGAGGGCTACCTAGCTTGCATTAATCCAGTCATCACACAAAGCTTTGAAAGCTCCGGCATGAGCCCGTTAGCTACAGAAATAATGGATGAAAAATCACACCAAAGTTAAATGTATAGACACTTCTATTGTATTAGCACAAAGAGGCGAAATGAAAGCACTGCTGTAGCCAGAATGGCAACAGAGAATATCTTTTCAAATCGACAGTCTAAGATCCAAATCAATGGCATCACACACGATAGCCCCAAAGTAGGTAAGAGGGCACAAACTGATGGTATCTCCCCAAGGGGTGCATTCAAATTAGGCTTGCTGCCCCCGTGCAGCAGAACGGGGTGTCTAGCAGCTCTGTTTACCAGCAAGGTCTCTGATTCCCAAGACCCATGGTGCTTGAAAAATAACTACGCGTAATTTACCATTCTTTTGTCTTTTGGAGCACAATCCTCCACTGGTGCTTGGCCAATGCAAGTCACTTGCATCGGCCATAAGGCACGTTTGTGCTAGCGCAAGTGGCACTGGGCCAAAGCAGATGGCATTGTCGTCCCAGGTGCTCCAAGGATGAGTGGGGGTCAGCTGCCCTCGCACTGGTTGAATTCTGGGCTTTTCTGAATCCTTTCTAGGTTGGGGGGAGGGAGGCAGAAATAGGGCAGAATAGGGCAGGGGAAGGGCAGTCGCAGGGGTGGCGTGGCCAGGGGAGGGGGTGGAGTCAGAATCTGGCAGTTATTTCGGCTCTCCTGGTCTGATACAGGAGAAGGGGTTTAGAATAGTGGTTCCTAGCCCCTTTAGCACCAGGACTCATTTTTCCTGTATAACAACCGATCAGGACTCCCTCTACAATCAGAAGTGATGTCACTGAGCAGAAAGTGACATCATTGTGCCAGCAAGGCTGGAAGTGATCTCATTATTTTAATAAATCACACTTTTTTAAATAAATCACATGTTGTACTCTTAAGCATCCACATTTGAAGAAATGGATGGAAAATAATTGAGAGAGAGAGAGAGAGAGAGAGAGAGAGAGAGAGAGAGAGAGAGCCAGCCTGCAAAACACTGAATCTTGCTGTTTCTGCATCTTGCAATAGCGAGGCTGTGTGATCAGTAAAACTATGTGGGTTTTAAAAAAAATATTTTCTGGGGTGAGTTCAGCTTTTTGGCATGATGACTCAGTAGCCAGGACAGTGCCTGTAGAAATCAGAGGTTACCAAATGCAACCGTTATTTTCAGATATATGGAAATCCCTTGAAATTTGTTCAAAAACTCGTTCCGGTTTTTCCTGAAATGTGGTTTCCTGAAAATGTGGCAAAAATTCAACTTTTTAAATGGCGCTCAAATTCATCTAAAGTAGAAAATGGGTTCTGCACCCACCTGGAAAGCAGCTCATGAGCCCCCCCCCCCAAGGGGAAGGGTTTTACAACCCCCAGGTTGGGAACCACAGGTTGGAAGCTTAAATAAATGTGTTCTAAACTGTGGGATTGACGACGATTTCCGGTGCAATGTTTCTGCCCAATTTTATGTCAGGTCTCCTTTGATGGCAATTCTGTCACTTTGCATCCACTTTGATCTTTGCATCTGCCAGTCCCATTTCTTGCCACTACAAGTAGTCCCATCCGAGCAATTACTCTGGATAGAAAATGCTGCTGGAGCAGGCCCATAAATGAAGAATGGCTTGCCAACATCGCGATGGATGGGAGATGAGGATAGGGAGAAGGACTTAAAGAGCAGGGTCCTCTCTCATAAGACCGAGAACTGTTCCCAAGGACAGCTAGTGGTTGGACTTGATGAGCTTCATGTGTTGCTCATTGGTTATTTGGATAGGGGGAAAAGATTCAAAAACTGTGCACCCCTGAGCAGGAGGTGATGCTTAAAAATGTATGAGCATCAGCCGTCAAAGCCCTGTGGCTTTCTCCATTGCAAGACAATTGAAATGTAATGGAAATCCTATTGATTTTCAGTGGGCAAAGCTGCAGGGTGCCAATTGTCCGGACTCCAATGTTGTTGCTGGAGGTGAAATTGCGCACAGAGAAGCCAATCACGCTCACTCAGTTCTCGGCAACCGCCGTGCCAGAATGCTGTCTGAGGGCTGCTGGCTGCTGATGAGATGGCTATCAAATGAGATCACTTGGCTGGCGTCAATATTCCTGAGGAGCGTACGGTTGCCTGCCCCAAAGAGGGCCACTCTTCCTTTTTGCACAGACAGAAGGCAAATGCAGGCAACCAGTTACCAAGTGGGAACTTACGACAGAAGGCCCGTTACAACTTGGTAACGGTTACAACTTTAATCTTTGCGGACATGTCGCGAAGGAGAATTTTAGCACACTCCCGTGTCTTATCAGGCACTTTTCAAGCGGTGTCCTCTTATAATTAGCAGGGGGAGAGTAATTGTCCCTCTTCACCCCTGCGCAGTGTCTTTTCTAGTGGCTGTGGCTGGGGTGTTTTGCATTTTTAGATTGTGAGCCCTTTTGGGACAGGGAGCCATTTAACTTTATTATTATTATTATTTGCCTGTAAACCACTTTGTGAACTTCTGTGTTGAAAAGCGGTATATAAATAGTATTTGTTTGTTTGATTGATTGATGGAAATCTCATGAAGTTAGGTCTAATCAAAGAAACCCTTTGAACTGAATTTTTGGGAGAAACAGGAGAGGTGACCCCCCACATCACAATATTTGATTGCCCCCAGTGTCCAAAATGCCACACTACTGGTGAGCCACCATATTCACAGATTCCGTATCCACTGTTTCAATCATCCATGGATCGGAGCCCCTCCTCACCTTTCTTTATTCTTACTTTGGATCACTAAAAAATCTCTTTGCTCGGGGTGGGGGCAGGGGAGAACCTTAGCATAGGTTTCAGGTATCCACAGGGACTGCAGTCACCTCCTCCTTCCCCATGGATTATGGGGCATGCCTATATTTCTGACAGCATCAATGGCCCACCTTCTCCATTTCCTGTCCCCCTCCCTGTCCTGAGAATATGCCTTTGAATGACAACACCATTTACATGGTGTTGTCCTGAGAAATTGTAGGGGGGGGGAATTGTATCTACCAGTTGAGAGAAGTGTCACCACTACCAATACAGCCAGCGATGGGATCTACAAATGAACAAGGGGAATGCTGGGCGGGACGTAGGCGGGAATTCTGCTTGAGTGGCAGCCTGTCTGTAACGTTCCGTAGCTGCCCTGGCCTTGGGGGGGGGCTCCTGCTCGCCGCGGGGGACAGGTTAGGGTTGCGCCAGGTGCCTGGGCGAGCAGCGGGGGGCGCACTAACCGGGGCAGCCCCCCCCCGAGGCCAGGACAGCTGCGGAACGCTACGGACAGGCAGCCAATCACGTGGAAGCCCCGCGTAAGTCCCACCCTGCGTTCCCCTTGTTCATTTGTAGATCCCATCGCTGAATACAGCCCACCCAAACAGCCCCTGTAATACCTGTTGCTCTGCTTTTGGAGTTAGCTGTTTTGCATTACACTTTTGGTTTCTTTTCATTGGGAGTCATACTGAGTATCATTTTATGATGGAAAGATGGAATCTAAATACTTGAAGTGACAAAGAAATACAATTTCACCCTGGCATAACCAAAATGTCCTCTGCTCCACATTTTAGTAGCCTCTGAGGGCGCAATCCTAAACTGAGTTTGGCCGGCATAAGCTAAGTCAGCAAAGTTTGGCCAGCATAAGTGACACCGTAAAGTATGTTTGGACCACTCTCGGGAGTCAGAGAGGCCAGCACACAGACGTGCACCATCGTCCCTGACTCCGAGAGTGGTCAAAACATGCTTAATGGTGGCCCTTGTGCTGGCCAAAGTGGCTTAGCTTATGCCGGCCTAACTCCTGTTTAGGATTGCACACTCTGAATGAGTGTGTATGAAATGGTTGGGCATCTTGCCTCAGTTCTACCTGTCAGAGTGTTGGCCAAAGTTTAAATTCCAGCATAGGTGGGGGAAGGACCCTGACAATGTTGAGAATGTTTTAAGTTAATCCTGGGGTCAGTCAGTTCCAAGGATTGTGGCATAGTTATAAAGGGCATCTCAAGAAAATGTATGCATACTTTATAATGTAAAATTTATAATGTGATATAACTCACAAATATACTGTACATAAGAAGAGCCCTGCTGGATCAGGCCAAAGGCCCATCTAGTCCAGCTTCCTGTATTTCACAGCAGCCCACCAGGTGCCCCAGGGAGGCACAAGACAACAAGATGCTTGCATCCTGTGGCCACTCCCTTGCAGCCGGTACTCCCAAGTAGCCTACTACTAATGTAAGGAAGTTGCACAATCCATCATGGCCTATAGCCCACGATGGACCTTTGTTCCAGAAATCCGTCCAAACCCCTCTTAAAGGCATCTAGACCAGATGCCATCACCACCTCCTGTGGCAAAGAGTTCCACAGATTAACTACCTGCTGGGTAAAAAAGTATTTCCTTTTATCCGTTCTACCTCTCCCAACCCTCAGTTTTAGCAGATGCCCCCTGGTTCTGCTGTTTTGAGAGAGGGAAAAGAACATCCCTCTATCGACTCTATCCCTTCCGTGCTTCACTGTACTTCACACATATCCTCCATAAGATATACACAGAATTAGTTGTTGGTCCAGTTGATTAATTAATTAGTGCCACCTAATTAGACCTCCTACCTGTGCCCGTTCTGCCCCCTCCCTGCCTAGTTCTGCCCTCCATGCCCTCCCCCTGCCCCAAATAAGCACACCGCTGGTGGTCGTAAAATGTACCGCTGGGTGGCACACCATCAGTGCTGGATCAGGCCCTAAGTTCTCCAGCAGTATTCCTCTGGTGCCACAGGGCAAATGGCTTTTGAAAGAGTATTTCAAAAACCATTTTTGATATGACATGGAGCTTCGCTTTTCAGATTAAACAGTAAAAAAATTCCACGGGGCATGTGTAGACTGCTAGAGCCTAAAGTAGATCGTTTGGATCATAACCAGGATTGATTGCCATTTTAACCTGGCATTTATATTTCAACCAAAGCACTCACGAGGCTGCTTTAAAGAGACCAGCAAGAATTAAATAACCAGCGTAAAATCACGGTGGGCAGCACAGAAGAGAGCTCTCCATGCATAAGAATAGTAGTCTCCAAACCTTATTCCTCTCCCTTTGGTGGCTTCCCATGACAATAACAGGTTAGGCTATGATTGAAAACAAATTACGGGTTAGGAGGGCAGCAGAGACTGTGGTGTGAAGTGGCCAAACCTTGTACTCAGTGGAAGGGGTGTGCATCTCGATGCTGTGTGGATCATTACTACAGAAAGGCATAGTTTCTGAAGACTGGACCCAAGGCTGTGATTGTGTTTGACCCAGATAAATGGAGTGTAAGTCAACACTCCTCTCAAGCTGGTCCCTGCTGCACGAAATACGAAGGATACCAGCAGAGGAAGGCCACCGCAGTGGAAATGTGGCACAGGCCGCATATTTTCTGCACAACGTACAGTCCAGCCCTAACAAAAGTCCTACATTGTGAAGCAGAGGTGGCAGCGAAGCTCTGCTGCATCCAGTATGGGGGCGCAATCCTACACTGAGGTAGGTCGGCATAGGCTAAGCCAGCAAAGTTTGGCTAGCACAAGGGCCACCGTCAAGTATGTTTGGACCATTCTCGGAGTCAGAGAGGCCACACACAGACGTGCGCCATCCTCCCTGACTCAGACAGTGGTCCAAACATGCTTTATGGTGGCCCTTGTGCTGGCCAAACTTTGCAGGCCTAACTGTGCCGGCCTATTTCTAGGTTAGGATTGCTCTCTGAATTGCTTACTTGTGGCCTAATATTAAGGGCACAATCCTAAATTGAGTTAGGCCGGCATCAGCTCAGCCAGCAGTTTGGCCGGCACAAGGGCCACCATAAAGCCCTTGAAGGATTGGACCACCCTTGGAGTCAGAGAGGCCACCGCACAGACATGCGCCATCCCCCCTGACTCTGAGAGTGGTCTGAACATGCTTTATGGTGGGCCTTGCGCTGGCCAGTTTAGGATTGCACTCTGGGTCTAGGGGCTACTGGAAGTCTCCTTGGAGTAAGGGGACATTTGTTTTCTTACCCCATGTAAAGCCCCAGCATCTGCAATGGGGCTACTTGGGTATTGTTGGCACAAATCCAAGCCACCCCCTGTCAGACTTCCAAACCTGGGAAGGGGGATAGGATCCGGTGGTAGCCAGGGTTGCAGTTTCTGCTTCCTCCTGTGCCTAATTCATGCCTTTCCCCACCCTCCTTTCCCCACCTTTCCCCACCCTCCCTACCATGCAATAATAATAATAATAATAATAATATTTATATACCGCCTTTCTTTGGTCATTAGATAGCTCCTCTGGCTTTAATTCAAGGCAGTTTACATAGGCAGGCTTTATTTCTCTAAACCCTCAAGGGTTTTTTTTACAAATTATAAAGATGTTCTGTCTTTCAAGAACTACAACAACATACAGATGGAACTTTTGTGGTCTAGTCCTTTCTTTCTGGCCACCCAATTGCCTTCCTGCTGGCTGATAAGACGGCTTCTCTGCTCCCACCAAAGAAACAGCTGGCCCAGCACAACTCCTCTCTCACAGGCAGCTGGAGATAGCTCAGCTCTTATCAATCACACTTCTCAAGGTCTGCCGCTCACGGAGACTTCTGGTGTTGTCGAACTGGCGACCTTCAGATCTTATTTTCAGGCAAACGGAGGCTTTAACCCTCTCGACTAAACCTCCTGCCCAATGCCTCCATTCCATCCTCCTCCTCCACCCCCACCCCCACCAGCCAGCCGACTGCCTAACTGTTCCAGCAGGTGCTGGTGCCCGATTGACACCAGCCTTACCGCCGGGACAACCATCTTTCCCGCTGCTGCAACACGTCCTATAGCCTGTCTGCGACGCTGCACACGTCCGTCCCTCTGGGGGTAGCCAGCTTAGGCTGGGCTGGTAGTGGCATGACATGAATATCAATTCCATGGTTTCTAGTGAGGACTGAGGGCGCAATCCCAAGCGGCACCCCCACGTGAGCGCTACAACGCCAGGGCCAACATGCACCAGCTGAACTTGGCTGGCGCAGTGGAGGTTCTGGGAGGAGGGAGGCCAGGGAGGTGGTGGAACTGGGCAGGGGTGGGCAGGGAGCGGGAGTGGGTGGCCAGCCAGGTTGGGATGTGGCAGTTAGGCCGCATCCAAGGCCCCTTTGGGAGGCTACACGGCCCTGATTCGTCCCTGTGGCAGGCGCAGATCCGAGGAGCCTAAATAGCAGATCCTAAATAGTAGGCGCAGATCCGAGGAACCCCATGGGGCGGCCGAAGCCTCCCCTGGGGCAGGGGGAGAAATGTGCCCTTGCCCCAGAGAGGCTCCTCAGCACTCTTATGAGTGCAATCCTATCCTGGAGTTAGGCCGGCACAGTTAGGCCAGCAAAGTTTGACTGGCACAAGGGCCACCGTAAAGTGCTTTTGGACCACTCTTGGAGTCAGGGGGTGGCCCTTGTTCTGGTCAAGCTTTGCTGGCTTTACAGCGCAGAAACAGAGTGCAATCCTATCCTGGAGTTAGGCCAGCGCACTTAGGCCAGCACAGTTTGGCCGACACAAGGGCCACCGTAAATTATGTTTGGACTATTAGGCCATGGATGTTTGACTGGCCACCGAAAACAACATTTGGACCACTCTCTGAGTCAGGGAGGATGGCACACATCTGCGTGCTGGCCTCTCTGACTGAGGGTGGGTCCCAACATACTTCATGGTGGTCCTTGTGCTGGGCAAATTTATGCTAGCCTAACTGTGCCGGCTTAACTCCAGGTTAGGATTGCACCCTAAATTGCACTGGATTTGGCACAGGCCCACCAGCCTTGCCAACCCAGCGCAATTTAGGATTGCACTCACGGTCAAATTAAATGGCAGTGAGGGTGAATGAGGTCAAGATCACCGAGAGCAAAGGACTAGAGGAGCAAAAAAGTGCCGAAGAGAAGGAGCAATTTGTGGAACGAAAGGGTTCCGAAGAGGATAGGAATAATGTGAATATTCTGCAAGGTGAGTTACCTTTAGTAATTTGCTTGGCGACATTAAGAATGCTAATTTCAGAACAAATATTGACCATCTGAAATAGTAACCTTGATTCAAATAAACTACGAATGGACATGCAGATAACCTCTGTTTGCTGCTAACTCACAAGGCAGCCCTGCTCAGAGTAGATCTCTGCTATCTTGAATGGGGCATCTCATGTTTTCTGCTGGATGCTTTGAACACGTCCTCCGTCCTCCCCAGATTTTGTCTTGCTGAACGGAAAATGACTCGCATGAACAGCACAAAGAGCTGCAACACAGAGTTACATTATTGTCATCCTGTCACGAGAGAATGATAGATCGAACTGCCAATTTAAGAAGTACGGGTGCAATCCTGATGTTGGGCTGATGCAACATTGGGCCGACCTGATTGGTGCTACCTGCCTCCAGTTGCCTGTGAGAGAGGAGTTGTGCTCGGCCAGCTGTTTCTTTGGTGGGAGCAGAGAAGCCGTTTATCAGCCAGCAGGAAGGCAAGCGTGTGGCCAGAAAGAAAGGACTAGACCATAAAAGTTCCATCTGTATGTTGTTGTAGTTCTTGAAAGACAGAACTTCTTTGTAATTTGTAAAAAACCCTCACGGGTTTAGAGATAAAGTCTGCCTATGTAAACCGCCTTGAATTAAAGTCAGAGGAGCAATCTAATGACCAAAGAAAGGTGGTATATTATTATTATTATTATTATTATTATTATTATTATTATTATTATTA
>JAJKFI010033559.1:0-11050 GCA_029204185.1 Lerista edwardsae
GTCCGCGAGCCTCCAACTCTGCTATAATTACCACAAATTCACAACAGCTGGGGCCTCCCATGTTGAGGTAGATTTGGCACAGGCCCGCCAGCCTGCCTGCCCCAGTGCAGCATAGGATTGGGCTGTGAGCAGCGATGGGATCCACAAATTGAGAAGGGGAACGCTGGGCGGGACTTAGGCAGGACTTACACATGATTGGCAGCCCGTCCGCAGCGTTCTGCAGCTGCCCTGGCCTCGGGGGGGGGGTTCATGCTCACCACGGAGGACAGGTGGGGGGCACGCTGGGTGCCTGGGCGAGCAGCGGTGGGGCGCGCCAACTGGGGGCAGCCCCCCCGAAGCCAGGGCAGCCGCAGAACGCTGCGGACAGGCAGCCAATCACGTGGACGTCCCACATAAGTCCCGCCCAGCATTCCCCTTCTCAATTTGTGGATCCCATTGCTGGCTGTGAGACATACAAAATTATGCATGGGATGGATCGAGTGGATAGAGGGATGTTCTTTTCCCTCTCTCACAGCACCAGAACCAGGGGACAGCCACTAAAATTGAGTGTTGGGAGAGGTAGAATGGATAAAAGGAAATACTTTTTTTACCCAGCGGGTAATTAAGCTGTGGAACTCTTTGCCACAGGAGGTAGTGATGGCATCTGGCCTAGATGCCTTTAAAAGGGGACTGGACAGAGTTCTGGTGGAAAAGTCAATTGTGCTATAGACCTTGATGGTTGGTTCAACTTCTTTACTTTAGAATACTACAGAATACCAGGTGCAAAGGAGTGGCAACAGGATGCAGGCATCTTGTTGTCTTGTGTGCTCCCTGAGGCATCTTGTGGGCCACTGTGAGATACAGGAGGCTGGACTAGATGGGCCTTTGGCCCGATCCAGCAGAGCTCTTCTTATGTTCTTATGCCAATGTGGTTTCAATCTTAGATGATCATAGACAATACTCCAGTGGATGAACCAGGGACTGATGCAGCACAAATCAGCTTTGTATGTTATGTATGAATGTGCATCCCTCCCCCCCCCGAAAGTGTGAAGAGGTACAGTCCAGATTCAGATTTACCACCCGAGTGAGAATTAGGCCTGTCCATGTGCATAATTGGAAGGCTGAGTTAGAATTAATTTCTGCAATTAACATTCCCATTGATTGCATTTCTGCAGGGCTTGACTTTGACAGCTAAATCATATAAGGCATCGATTGCACAGGTTTGTATTGTCCTCCCTCCCTTAAATGTCAGATTTGAATATCTGCATCGCACAGCACCTCGCTCCAGGCTGACACATTTGGGACCCAAGAACCTGAATCCAGCCCACCAACCGTATAGTGCTCCTTGACATGAGACCTATGACACCATCCAAGGGTGCACGACCCTGAATGCCGCCTGATGCTACCTCAGATCCACCACCTATTCAACACACACACACACACACACACACACACACACACACACACACACCTAAAACCCTTACAGTTTTTCTTGCATGTTGTGGTCAAATTCAGAATTTTGGTTGTATTCACAGGGACAGCACAGGAGGACCTCCGTAAAGTGTGAAATGGTTTGATTGTTGCTCAGGCAAGGGGGAAACAGATCATTATGGCTTGTATTGGTTGTAGGTTGGATTGGTCGACTCAGGGTGAAAGGCACTCTGGGCCCGTGGACCTCCTTGCCATCTGCTGCTGATGCAGTCCTTATCGGGTGGCCTCACAGTTGGGTCTGCGTTGACGCCGTTTTGTATTGAATCAGGCCTTTGCCTCATTCATCCCAAGCTTCTCTACCCTGGCTGGCGATGTCTGCTAGAGATCCTTTTTGGCTGGGGATCTCAGGCATTAAACGCAGGGATTGATCTCAAGGATCACTGACCTATCAGATCCCACTTATTGAATCATTGTCAACGATCAGAGCACAGTCCTAACCTGGAGTCAGGTTGGCACAGTTAGGCCAGCAAAGCTTTTATATCCAAACTAATTTATTTATTTATTTATTTATTTATTTTATATTAGTTTGAGCAGCACCATCATTCTTGGTGCTTTCCTGCTGAACAACACGGAGAGGGCTGTGGTTCAGCAGAACAGCACCTGCTTTGCATGTGGAAACTCCCTGGCTCAACGAACCCTGCAATTTCCTGGTAGGGCCGTTCTGGTCTGAAACCTTGGACAGCTCCTGCCAGGGGTAGACAGCACTATAGTGGAAAAAGCAGAAGATCACCCCGAGGGGGGAGTGGATGGTGCCGACAGTGGCCCTTGGTTCAAGTAATGCAGGATTAACACCAGGGAGGTAGCAGAGGCTGGGCTGCACAGCTGCAGCCACTTAGGAGCTTGTAGCAGGGATACAAGGAGCACCTGGAGGAAGGAGAAGCTGTGGGTTGTAGTTGTGGAGAGAGTGGTGGGAGGAGTGGAGCTTTTGCTGACATATCGGACTGAACTACTGGCTTGACTAATGGACTGGACATATATATGGACTGACATATGGACTGACTTACTGGCTTGACTGATTGACAAATGAATAAGGACTATTGGACTGAGGACTGGCCATGATTGAAGGACACCTGCTCTGAAGCTCCAGGAGGAGACCTGCAGCCTACAGGCAAGCCACTGGGTGGGGTGAGCTCTCTGTTGGCGCTGGGGTCTGGTAGTTTGTAGATATTGCCAGGACTGTCTGTATCAGGGTGACTAAGTAGCCTAAGTTGGCATAGCATTTGGGAGGAAAGTTTGGAGCAGGGGCTTTGGCAAGATGAGCACCAATCCAGGTAGATAGACCAACAGACTCATCCAGACATAAAACTGTGAGGGTACAATCCTAAACTACTGTTAGGCTGGCACAGTTAGGCCAGCAAAGTTTGGCCAGCACCAGGGCCACCATAAAGCACATTTGGACCACTCTCAGACTCAGGGAAGGTGGCACATGTCTCTGTGTGCTGGCCTCTCTGACTCCAAGGGTGGTCCAAACTTACTTTATGGTGGCCCTGGTGCCAGCCAAATTTTGCTGGCCTAACTGTGCCAGCCGAACAGTAGCTTAGGATTGCCCCCTGAGTCAGTGTGCTCCATCTTTTTCAGTACGGTAGATAGTCTCACCCAATACTGCCTTTTACTGGTATTACTGGGCAACCCTGGAGCATTGGGATGGGTACATAGAGGGAGGTGACGGCAATGCAAGTGTGACCAGGGAAAGAGTAAAATTAATAACTGTACTTAGAAAAATGGCATCATTAGAGAGTGTGGGGCAGATGGACCATTTGTGACTTAATATCCCATTAAGTATATTTAACTGTGACTACGCTGGTGTACAACAAGTAGGCCCAAGCACATGATACATATCCAGGGGATATATAATATGGTTTTTAAAGTCATGATTTTATTCCCTGCTCAATGCAACCTAAACAGTGACAGTTTTTCTAACTGTCCAGAAAGCTAAGCAAACAGCTTGCAGATTTATAGTCTCATTACCTGTGGTAATAAACTCCGCCAAAAGTAATTTTCATAGCCCATGACTTTGAAATGAATGGGATTGTCGAGGCCAATAAAATATCTTGCTGGCCAGGAAAGGGGTCGGGTCAGTCTCGGTGTCATTCGTTGCTGCTGTAGATTTTCATTCTTCTACCGATTCCTTCTTGTGAAGGATGTTCTTTCTAAGAAGGTCACGGTTTTCCTTCAGGTTCCCAAAAGGTCCACATGTTGCAGTAAAACACTAGGGTTCAGGGAGAACGGAAGTCCGGTTTTGTGAAGACATGAAATATAGCACGAAGTTTTCTCTTGGCAGCTTGAAAATGTCCTTGATCTTGTTTGTTCAGCTTAGAATGGTTGCACTTTCAGATGTTGGCATCCATAAGATCATGAGGCACGTGCATTTATTGCGTAATAAATGGAAACAGAACGAACCAAACCTAGCCCATTTTGTTCTTTGTCATTAGTGACAAACTAAATCCTAGAGATCCTACAGGAAGTCAAGCCTGATTGCTCCCTGGAAGGTCAAATCCTGAAGCTGAAGCTCCAATACTATGGCCACCTCATGAAAAGAGAGGACTCTCTAGAAAAGACCCTCATGCTGGGAAAGATGGAAGGCAAAAGGAGAAGGGGGTGGCAGAGGATGAGATGGTTAGACAGTGTCACCGAAGCGATGAACGTGAAATTGGGCGAACGCCAGAAGCTAGTGGAGGACAGGGAGGCCTGGCGTGCTGTGGTCCAGGGGGTTGCGACTTAGCGACTGAACAGCAACAAAATCCTACAGAACTCCTGCAAAACTCCCCATTTAAACCTGTAGCATTCTGGAGCCAACAACAGCTTCAATCTCTGGTAGCTTCTCCAGGAGGGGCAGGGAAGGACCGCTTAGCGTAGCCAATCCTGACAATCCTGATCGCATGACTCAGCAATCGCATGACTCGGCAACAGCATGACTCGGCGTAAGACTGAGGGCGCAATCCTAACTTGCACAGAAGCAGGCAGGCTGGCAGGTTAGGACTGCACCGGTGCTAAGCACGGGACAGGGAGGTTATTTCCCCTTGCCCCCGGGTAAGCCCCACTGGGCCTGTTGAGCAGGCACGGGTCCGAGCGCCCTGCTGCAGCAGAGGTCAGGGCTGCCTGGCCTGGGGACAGGGGTTAGGATCTGGTCTAATGGGCTCACTGCCAGATCCTGGCTCCACCCCCTTCCCCGGGCTGCTCCGCCCCCAGTGCCGCCCTCCCTCTGCCCCGTTTCACCCTCCTCCCTTCCTCCTTCCCCCAGCCCTGCACTGGCCCAACTCAGCCAGCATGTGAGCGACTTACCAAGCAGTCCTGGGAGCGTTGCTGGGCCAATGCTGCTTAACGGTGCCAGCCCTTATGGCATGTTTGTGACAGTGCGGGGCCAATGCAGACGACATGCGTCCCAGGGGGGTGGGCGAGTTAAGAAGGTGCTGCTGCTTTCCTGCATTCAAAAGGAAGGGCAAAGTTTGCTTTCTAGCCACCGATTTGCCATTTCCCGACCTTCCTGACTAGACGTCTCCCTTTGCTTCCCATCCTACTATTCTTAAACCTTCAGAGCTGTGAGTCAACCTTCGCTTTAGGTCACGGTGGGAGACCCTGGGCTGGTGAAGCACACCTGAAGCAGCCAGAGGTGGAGGGAGGGTATGGCAGCATAGGGCACTAGCCCTGGGGCGCCATAAGGCGGGGGGCGCTGTTGGCATGCCCCCCGCACCCCCCTGCCATGCTCTGAGCCGCTGGAGTCGCCCAGAGCACAGAGAGCTCGCGCCAGAGCGGCTCCGAGTCGGCGCGCGCCCTTTCTGCGCAGACCGCTCTGCCGCGAGCTCTCTCTGCTCTGGGGGAGTCCCCGGCTGGGAGAGCATCCATGCGTCTCCCCCGGCTTCAATTGAAGCCGAGGGACATGCATGGAAGCCCCGCCTTTCACCGACGTCATGACGTCACGGCGTGGGCGCAACGCGTGCCTTGCCCTGGGCGCGGGCAAGGCACGCTACGCCCCTGGAGGCAGCAATCCTCACTCTTATCTGCTCCTTTAACCTGGTGAACCTAGCTTGTTGCAGTTGAAAAAGCTTTAAAATATTGATTAAAAAAAACAGATGGAGAAGCATCCAAGAAACTGGAACTACAAGTACTCAGATCAGCTTGCCATTTCACACACACACCCCAACTCGACCCCAGCACCAAATCCTAGGAGCCCAAGTGTTGCAGGCCTACAATTAAATCTGTTCCTAAATCATCTAGTGCGGTATATGTGGGCAGGAGGTGTGGACTGATGGCTGAGCTGCTGGTACTGCCTAAAGCTAAGCAGGAAAATCTGCGGCTTGCTTTTGGATGGGAGACGAATGCCAGGCTGTGACAAGCTGCAGTACCTGTGGGGGCAGAACAGAGTCACCAGGGAGCTGATTAGCTCACCACAAGTGAGGATTGCGGGGGAGTGTGTGAGGAGGCCAGCCGGCAAAGAAGGGAACCTTGAGGACTTGTCCAGGCTTTACCTGCAATTGCCTGCTGAGGCTTGATGGCAGGCAGCCAAAGGAGAGAACCACACTGTGAAGGCAATGTCTGGGCCTGAGGATTGGCAGATCACAAGAATACTGTAGATTTGTAAAAAACCCATTGAAAAAAATGGTGTTTTAGACTAGCCTGCTCATGTAAGCCGCCTTGGGCATTTGCTTTGGCAAGGGAAAGGTGGGGTATAAATTCTTCAAATAAATACATAAAATAAATAAAATAATAAATTATTCAAACAGTGGGTCAGGACCTACTTGGTGGGTTGTGACCTGATGACAGATGGGTCATGGAAAGCTGGGGGCAGCCATCTTGGAAACTGCAGACCTTACTCTTCTTATATTCCTTTTGTGAATGTTAACAGTTTGCATTTTCAAGTGAGGGGTATTTAAATTTTGATTTTAGTTCACCATTTTTACATATTTTGTCCTCATCGTGCTTTCTGTCAGGGATATTTCATGGTTGTACAATTGCTGCAGTCCAAGAATGCCAATTTGCATTCCAGGAATGTCATTTCATTATGTTACAGTATCAGCACTTCCTGCATGATGATGTCACTTCCTGCCACCGCATCACTTCCAGGTTAATGGCATCACTTCCGGTGGGTCCCGAAACAAGTGCCATTGTAAAGGTGGACCTGGTCTAAAAAGTTTGAATCCTGCTGGCCTAGCGAGCTTCAGAGCTGCAGAGAAATACAGGGCAAGCTTTCTGTATTTTCAGATCATGGAGGAATTTGAGAACTACAACACGAAATGAAAATCTGCTCTCCAATCACCATGGGACCTCAATACTACAGAGAGCCAATTGATGCTCTTTAATTGCACCTCTTTCTATCCCCCTGATCCTTACTGCTCAAGGCTCATATTTAAAAGAAATCATTTTTTACTTTACCAGTCTATTACTGATAAACCTTTGGGAAATGATGGACAAGAGATTGGCAAACAATACATTATCCTTCAGGGACTACACAGATTAATCTTGGTGGAAAACAGAGCAACATTGAAACTACTCAGAGCAAAGGGGATTTTGAGAGGGGCAAGAAATAACTGCAGGTACCATTTTTAATGAATTTAATGAATTTGCTGGGTAGATTAATTGAAAAATAGCACCCGTGATTTATTAGGCCACAAAACTATTTTAAATAGAAATATTGTTAATACTTATCATGCCTGCTATTAGCAATGGATCTCTCAAAAGAGGCCTCATCCAATCATCAAACCCCTCTTCTAATGCTTTTTATTATTTATACATGTATGATCTGAAAACATTAAAAAATGGCCTTTTCCTTCCAACTATTGCTTTGTCATTGGCCAACATATGCAGATTTAATGGTTTAATTTTTCAGTGAATTGAGTAAAACTAATCTGATTAATTGCCTATGTTTTTTTAAACTGGGTGACAAGCCTAAAATCAACCCAGCAAATCCCTAGGACCAATTTCTCTTCATTAGACCTCCCCCTACCATTCTCAAGAAGAAATTAAGATAAGAATAAGAAGAAAGGTCAAGGGAGGTGGTGGATTCTCCCTCACTGGAGACCTTCAAGCAGAGGCTCAACAGGCACCTGCTGGAGCTGCTCTAGGAGGATTTCCTGCTACAGGCAGGGGGTTGGACTAGATGACCTCGTAGGTCCCTTCCGACTCTATGATTTATGACTCTATGATCAGACCTGTGCCAATGATGTATCTGGTGCAAGTTGCACTATTTAGATGGATTGTGCTGCAATTCGACCTTTGAGAGCCCCCACTATGCATCACCCAGGAAGGTGTCATCTAAGGATAACCAGGTACGTAATGATTGCAGAGGTGTCCCAAATCAGCGTACCATTTGAGTGCATTTCCATGCTACAGCCCCCCTCCTGCCACCAATAAGAGCTATTTATTCTCATGACACCTTTTATCTCTTTTATCTCTTCTTTAAGAAAACATCTGTCCATTAGCATACTAATGGTGGCTTGGCTGGCACTAAATGGAACAAAGTTTTATCTTTATTATCCCATCTGGTTTCAAGCAACTTTTGGGAAAACCAATGCAAAAAGTTAACAATTTTAAGGGTGGAAAAGAAAAAGATTATCTGGGTGTTAAGAGACCAGATAAAAGACCCAATCCTATCCATCTTTCCAGCGCCAGTGTAAATGTTGAGGAGATGTTGAGGTGCTCTGGCCAGGAAAGAGAGACCGGATGCCTTGATGTGTTAAATGACTGTGCCTTAGAGCAGCTAGTCCTGGAGCCCACCAGAGGACAGGTGACTCTGGATTTAATATTGTGTGGTACTCGGGACCTAGTTAGGGATGTAAGTGTTACTGAGCCATTGGGGAACAGTGACCATGCTGCGATTGGTCTCACCATGCATGTCCAGGAAAGAGTGCAGAGCAAATCTGACACAAGAACCCTTGACTTTCGAAGGGCAGATTTCCCTCAGATGAGGAGACTAGTTAGACAGAAATTGAAAGGGAAGGTAAAAAGAGTCCAATCCCTCCAGGCTGCGTGGAGGCTGTTTAAAAAAACAGTAGTAGAGGCCCAGTGGATGTATATACCACAAAGAAAGAAGGGCTCAACTAGGTCCAGGAGGGTGCCTGCATGGCTGACGAATAAAGTGAGAGAGGCTGTAAAGAGTAAGGAAGCTTCCTTCCAGAAATGGAAGTCTTGCCCAAATGAAGAGAATAAAAAAGAACATAAACTCTGGCAGAAGACATGTAAGAAGGTGATACGGGAGGCCAAGAAAGACTTTGACGAACGCATGGCCAGCAACATAAAGGGGAACAATAAAAGCTTCTTCAAATATGTTAGAAGCAGGAAACCTGCCAGAGAGGCGGTTGGCCCGCTGGATGGTGAGGGAGGGAGAGAGGAGATAAAAGGGGACTTGGAGATTGCAGAGAAATTAAAGGAATTCTTTGCGTCTGTCTTCACGGCAAAAGACCTTGGACAGATACCGCTAGCCGAGCAGCTTCTCCTAACTAAGGAATTAAGATAATGGTTAATAAACAAGATATGTTAGATCAAATATATATTTATTAAATATAAATAAGTCACCAGGCCCAGATGGTATCCACCCAAGAGTTATCAAGGAACTAAAGAATGAAGTTGCCGACCTCTTAACTACAGTATGCAACTTGTCCCTTAAAACAGCCATGGTGCCAGAGGATTGGAGGATAGCCAATGTCATGCTAATCTTTAAAAAAGGGAGGAGGGGGGACCCTGGAAACTACAGGCCTGTCAGCCTAACGTCTGTTCCGGGTAAGATGGTGGAAAGCCTCATCAAAGATAAAATCCTAAAACACGTAGAAGAACAAGTGTTGCTGAAGGAAAGTCAGCATGGCTTCTGTAAGGGTAAGTCTTGCCTCCCAAACCTTTTGGAATTCTTTGAAAAGGTCAACAGGCACGTGGATGTGGGCAGTAATGTCATTCAGTAACGAGGAGACGGAACGCGAGGCGGGACTTACCACTTGATTGACAGGCAGCCCGTGACGCGTCGCCGCCTGCCTGCCTGCCCGCCGTGGGGGCTCCCTCCGGGTGGCGCGCCCCTCCGCGGCTCGCCTAGGCACCCAGCGCGCCCCCCAGGCAAGCGGGCACCCCCTCCGAAGCCAGGGGTGCCCGCGCAGCGCTCGGCAAGGCAGCGACGCGTCAGGAACCGGCAGCCAATCAGGCGGTAAGTCCTGCCTCGCATTCCGTCTCCTCGTTACTGAATGACATTACTGGATGTGGGTGAACCTGTGGATATCATATACCTGGATTTTCAGAAGGCATTTGACACGGTCTCCCACCAAAGACTGCTGAAGAAACTTCACAGTCAGGGAATACGAGGGCAGGTCCTCTTATGGATTCAGAAT
This sequence comes from Lerista edwardsae, assembly GCA_029204185.1. NCBI lineage: Eukaryota > Metazoa > Chordata > Lepidosauria > Squamata > Scincidae > Lerista > Lerista edwardsae. Next base: position 9,777 of record JAJKFI010033559.1, read on the forward strand.
TGGTAGAGGGCCAGGAAACAGAGACTGGGGGTCAATGGGCAATTTTCAGAATGGAGAGAGGTGAAAAGCGGAGTGCCCCAGGGGTCTGTCTTGGGGCCCGTGCTTTTCAACTTGTTCATAAATGACCTGGAGACAGGGATAAGCAGTGAGGTGGCCAAGTTTGCGGATGACGCAAAACTTTTCCGGGTGGTGAAGACCAGAGGGAATTGTGAAGAGCTCCAGAAGGATCTCTCCAAGTTGGGGGAATGGGCAGCCAAATGGCAGATGCGTTTCAACGTAGACAAGTGTAAAGTGATGCACATTGGGGCAACAAACCATAACTTCACCTATAGCCTTATGGGTTCTGAGCTGTCTGTAAAAGCTCAGGAGAGAGATCTTGGGGTACTGGTGGACAATTCAATGAAGGTATCGACCCAGTGTGTGGCAGCAATTAAGAAGGCCAATTCCTTGCTTGGGGTCATTAAAAAAGGGGTTGAGAATAAAACAGCCAATATTATTATGCCATTGTACAAATCGATGGTAAGGCCACACCTGGAATATTGTGTACATTCCTGGTCACCACATCTCAAAAAGGACATAGTGGAGCTGGAAAAGGTGCAGAAGAGAGTGACGAAAATGATTATGGGGCTGGGGCACCTCTCTTATAAAGAAAGACTGCAACATTTGGGGCTCTTCAGTCTGGAAAAAAAAGGCGCTGAGGGGGGACATGATGGAGACATACAAAATAATGCATGGGAGGGATAGAGTTGATAGAGGGATGTTTTTTCCCCCCTCTCTCACACCACCAGTACTAGGGGGCATCCACTGAAATTGAGTGTTGGGAACAGATAAAAGGAAATACTTTTTTATCCAGCGGGTTGTTAAGCTATGGAACTCCTTGCCACAGGAGGTGGTGATGGCATCTGGCCTAGATGCCTTTAAAAGGGGACTGGATAGATTTCTGGAGGAAAAGTCCATCATGGGCTATAGGCCATGATGGGTGGTGCAACCTCCTTACATTAATAGAATGTCAGGTGCAAGGGAGTGGCAACAGGATGCAAGCACCTTGTTTCCTTTGGCCTGAGACAGGGGGCTCTTCTTATGTGATCTCCCTGACTGCACCCCCATTGCAGGATGTGCTTTACACCCCATTGGTGTGGCTAAATCAGTACAGGAAAGTTGGATAGGATTGGGCTCAAAATCGCCAGTACTGGCTTGTCAAGACCATGATTTCTTCCCCAAATTGTTTATCTATCTATCTATCTATCTATCTATCTATCTATCTATCTATCTAT
>JAJKFI010033560.1:0-12274 GCA_029204185.1 Lerista edwardsae
TTATTATTATTATTATTATTATTATTATTATTATTATTATTATTATTGCTGCTTTCCCATGGCTCTGAGCAGAGGCACTGCAGTGCTGCTCTCGCGCCAGCCACTCAGTTCTGGGCATAGGGAGGGTGGCCGGGCGGGAGGAAGTGGGCGGGGTGGGTTGGGAGTCGTGCCATATTAGGGAGTGGGACGGAGATGGGATGCGGCCATCCCTAGGCTGTGTGGCCCCGATTCAGGCCGCGCAGCCTCCTCGGCTCTGCACCTGCTATTTAGCCTATTTAGCAGGGGCAGATCCAAGGAAACCATCGGGGAGGCTGGGGCCTCCCATGTTGAGGTAGATTTGGCACAGGCCCGCCAGCCTGCCTGCCCCAGTGCAGCATAGGATTGGCTGTGAGCAGCGATGGGATCCACAAATTGAGAAGGGGAACGCTGGGCGGGACTTAGGCAGGACTTACACATGATTGGCAGCCCGTCCGCAGCGTTCTGCAGCTGCCCTGGCCTCGGGGGGGGGGTTCATGCTCACCACGGAGGACAGGTGGGGGGCACGCTGGGTGCCTGGGCGAGCAGCGGTGGGGCGCGCCAACTGGGGGCAGCCCCCCCGAAGCCAGGGCAGCTGCAGAACGCTGCGGACAGGCAGCCAATCACGTGGAAGTCCCACATAAGTCCCGCCCAGCATTCCCCTTCTCAATTTGTGGATCCCATTGCTGGCTGTGAGACATACAAAATTATGCATGGGATGGATCGAGTGGATAGAGGGATGTTCTTTTCCCTCTCTCACAGCACCAGAACCAGGGGACAGCCACTAAAATTGAGTGTTGGGAGAGGTAGAATGGATAAAAGGAAATACTTTTTTTACCCAGCGGGTAATTAAGCTGTGGAACTCTTTGCCACAGGAGGTAGTGATGGCATCTGGCCTAGATGCCTTTAAAAGGGGACTGGACAGAGTTCTGGTGGAAAAGTCAATTGTGCTATAGACCTTGATGGTTGGTTCAACTTCTTTACTTTAGAATACTACAGAATACCAGGTGCAAAGGAGTGGCAACAGGATGCAGGCATCTTGTTGTCTTGTATGCTCCCTGAGGCATCTTGTGGGCCACTGTGAGATACAGGAGGCTGGACTAGATGGGCCTTTGGCCCGATCCAGCAGAGCTCTTCTTATGTTCTTATGCCAATGTGGTTTCAATCTTAGATGATCATAGACAATACTCCAGTGGATGAACCAGGGACTGATGCAGCACAAATCAGCTTTGTATGTTATGTATGAATGTGCATCCCTCCCCCCCCCCCGAAAGTGTGAAGAGGTACAGTCCAGATTTACCACCCGAGTGAGAATTAGGCCTGTCCATGTGCATAATTGGAAGGCTGAGTTAGAATTAATTTCTGCAATTAACATTCCCATTGATTGCATTTCTGCAGGGCTTGACTTTGACAGCTAAATCATATAAGGCATCGATTGCACAGGTTTGTATTGTCCTCCCTCCCTTAAATGTCAGATTTGAATATCTGCATCGCACAGCACCTCGCTCCAGGCTGACACATTTGGGACCCAAGAACCTGAACCCAGCCCACCAACCGTATAGTGCTCCTTGACATGAGACCTATGACACCATCCAAGGGTGCACGACCCTGAATGCCGCCTGATGCTACATCGGATCCACCCCCTATGCACTACACACACACACAAAACAAAACAAAAAACAAACAAAAAAACCAAACAAAAACCCTTACAGTTTTCCTTGCATGTTGTGGTCAAATTCAGAATTTTGGTTGTATTCAAGGGGACAGCACAGGAGGACCTCAGTAAAGAGTGAAATGGTTTGATTTTTGCTCAAGCAAGGGGGAAACAGAACATTATGGCTTGTATTGGTTGTAGGTTGGATGGCCCGTGGACCTCCTTGCCATCTGCTGCTGATGCAGTCCTTATCGGGTGACCTCACAGTTAACATCAATCAATCAATCAATCAATCAACAGGTACTTATATACCGCTTTTCAACATGAAGTTCACAAAGTGGTTTACAGGCAAATAGTAATAATAATAAAGTTAAATGGCTCCCTGTCCCAAAGGGCTCACAATCTAAAAAAAGGCAGACCACCCGCAACAGCCACTAGAAAGACTGTGCAGGGGTGAAGAGGGACAATTACTCTTCCCCTGCTAAATATAAGAGGAACACCACTGGAAAAAGTGCCTCTTGCCCAGTTAGCAGGGGTGAACATAAGAACATAAGAAGAGCCCTGCTGGATCAGGCCAAAGGCCCATCTAGTCCAGCTTCCTGTATCTCACAGCGGCCCACCAGGTGCCCCAGGGAGGCATGAGACAACAAGATGCTTGCATCCTGTTGCCACTCCCCTGCACCCGGTACCAGTAGCCCACCACCTTTGTAAGGAGGTTGCACAATCCATCATTGCCTATAGCCCACGATTTCCTATAGTCCAGAAATCCATCCAATCCCCTCCAATCAAGAAATCCCATCCAATCAAGACCACATGCCATCACCAACTCCTGTGGCAAAGAGTTCCACAGATTAACTACCCGCTGGGTAAAAAAGTACTTCCTTTTATCTGTTTTAACTCTCCCAACCCTCAGTTTTAGCGGATGCCCCCGGTATCCTCGGATCCACCACCTATGCACTACACACACAAAAAAACCCAAAACAAAAAACCCAAAACCCTTACAGTTTTTCTTGCATGTTGTGGTCAAATTCAGAATTTTGGTTGTATTCACAGGGACAGCACAGGAGGACCTCCGTAAAGTGTGAAATGGTTTGATTGTTGCTCAGGCAAGGGGGAAACAGATCGTTATGGCTTGTATTGGTTTGTAGGTTGGATGGGTCGACTCAGGGTGAAAGGCACTCTGGGCCCGTGGACCTCCTTGCCATCTGCTGCTGATGCAGTCCTTATCGGGTGGCCTCACAGTTGGGTCTGCGTTGACGCCGTTTTGTATTGAATCAGGCCTTCGCCTCATTCATCCCAAGCTTCTCTACCCTGGCTGGCGATGTCTCTCGAGCATCTCGGGCCGCTCTCCCTCCAATGGCTGCTAGAGATCCTTTTTGGCTGGGGATCTCAGGCATTAAATGCAGGGATTGATCTCAGGGATCACTGCCCTATCAGATCCCACTTATTGAATCATTGTCAACGATCAGAGCACAAACCTAACCTGGAGTCAGGTTGGCACAGTTAGGCCAGCAAAGCTTTTATATCCAAACTAATTTATTTATTTATTTATTTTATGTTAGTTTGAGCAGCACCATCATTCTTGGTGCTTTCCCGCCGAACAACACGGAGAGGGCTGTGGTTCAGCAGAACAGCACCTGCTTTGCATGTGGAAACTCCCTGGCTCAACGAACCCTGCAATTTCCTGGTAGGGCCGTTCTGGTCTGAAACCTTGGACAGCTCCTGCCAGGGGTAGACAGCACTATAGTGGAAAAAGCAGAAGATCACCCCGAGGGGGGAGTGGATGGTGCCGACAGTGGCCCTTGGTTCAAGTAATGCAGGATTAACACCAGGGAGGTAGCAGAGGCTGGGCTGCACAGCTGCAGCCACTTAGGAGCTTGTAGCAGGGATGCAAGGAGCACCTGGAGGAAGGAGAAGCTGTGGGTTGTAGTTGTGGAGAGAGTGGTGGGAGGAGTGGAGCTTTTGCTGACATATCGGACTGAACTACTGGCTTGACTAATGGACTGGACATATATATGGACTGACTTACTGGCTTGACTGATTGACAAATGAATAAGGACTATTGGACTGAGGACTGGCCATGATTGAAGGACACCTGCTCTGAAGCTCCAGGAGGAGACCTGCGGCCTACAGGCAAGCCACTGGGTGGGGTGAGCTCTCTGTTGGCGCTGGGGTCTGGTAGTTTGTAGATATTGCCAGGACTGTCTGTATCGGGGTGACTAAGTAGCCTAAGTTGGCATAGCATTTGGGAGGAAAGTTTGGAGCAGGGGCTTTGGCAAGATGAGCACCAATCCACGTAGATAGACCAACAGACTCATCCAGACATAAAACTGTGAGGGTACAATCCTAAACTACTGTTAGGCTGGCACAGTTAGGCCAGCAAAGTTTGGCCAGCACCAGGGCCACCATAAAGCACATTTGGACCACTCTCAGACTCAGGGAAGGTGGCACATGTCTCTGTGTGCTGGCCTCTCTGACTCCAAGGGTGGTCCAAACTTACTTTATGGTGGCCCTGGTGCCAGCCAAATTTTGCTGGCCTAACTGTGCCAGCCGAACAGTAGCTTAGGATTGCCCCCTGAGTCAGTGTGCTCCGTCTTTTTCAGTACGGTAGATAGTCTCACCCAATACTGCCTTTTACTGGTATTACTGGGCAACCCTGGAGCATTGGGATGGGTACATAGAGGGAGGTGACGGCAATGCAAGTGTGACCAGGGAAAGAGTAAAATTAATAACTGTACTTAGAAAAATGGCATCATTAGAGAGTGTGGGGCAGATGGACCATTTGTGACTTAATATCCCATTAAGTATATTTAACTGTGACTATGCTGGTGTACAACAAGTAGGCCCAAGCACATGATACATATCCAGGGGATATATAATATGGTTTTTAAAGTCATGATTTTATTCCCTGCTCAATGCAACCTAAACAGTGACAGTTTTTCTAACTGTCCAGAAAGCTAAGCAAACAGCTTGCAGATTTATAGTCTCATTACCTGTGGTAATAAACTCCGCCAAAAGTAATTTTCATAGCCCATGACTTTGAAATGAATGGGATTGTCGAGGCCAATAAAATATCTTGCTGGCCAGGAAAGGGGTCGGGTCAGTCTCGGTGTCATTCGTTGCTGCTGTAGATTTTCATTCTTCTACCGATTCCTTCTTGTGAAGGATGTTCTTTCTAAGAAGGTCACGGTTTTCCTTCAGGTTCCCAAAAGGTCCACATGTTGCAGTAAAACACTAGGGTTCAGGGAGAACGGAAGTCCGGTTTTGTGAAGACATGAAATATAGCACGAAGTTTTCTCTTGGCAGCTTGAAAATGTCCTTGATCTTGTTTGTTCAGCTTAGAATGGTTGCACTTTCAGATGTTGGCATCCATAAGATCATGAGGCACGTGCATTTATTGCGTAATAAATGGAAACAGAACGAACCAAACCTAGCCCATTTTGTTCTTTGTCATTAGTGACAAACTAAATCCTAGAGATCCTACAGGAAGTCAAGCCTGATTGCTCCCTGGAAGGTCAAATCCTGAAGCTGAAGCTCCAATACTATGGCCACCTCATGAAAAGAGAGGACTCTCTAGAAAAGACCCTCATGCTGGGAAAGATGGAAGGCAAAAGGAGAAGGGGGCAGCAGAGGATGAGATGGTTAGACAGTGTCACCGAAGCGATGAACGTGAAATTGGGCGAACGCCAGAAGCTAGTGGAGGACAGGGAGGCCTGGCGTGCTGTGGTCCAGGGGGTTGCGACTTAGCGACTGAACAGCAACAAAATCCTACAGAACTCCTGCAAAACTCCCCATTTAAACCTGTAGCATTCTGGAGCCAACAACAGCTTCAATCTCTGGTAGCTTCTCCAGGAGGGGCAGGGAAGGACCGCTTAGCGTAGCCAATCCTGACAATCCTGATCGCATGACTCAGCAATCGCATGACTCGGCAACAGCATGACTCGGCGTAAGACTGAGGGCGCAATCCTAACTTGCACAGAAGCAGGCAGGCTGGCAGGTTAGGACTGCACCGGCGCTAAGCACGGGACAGGGAGGTTATTTCCCCTTGCCCCCGGGTAAGCCCCACTGGGCCTGTTGAGCAGGCACGGGTCCGAGCGCCCTGCTGCAGCAGAGGTCAGGGCTGCCTGGCCTGGGGACAGGGGTTAGGATCTGGTCTAAAGGGCTCACTGCCAGATCCTGGCTCCACCCCCTTCCCCGGGCTGCTCCGCCCCCAGTGCCGCCCTCCCTCTGCCCCGTTTCACCCTCCTCCCTTCCTCCTTCCCCCAGCCCTGCACTGGCCCAACTCAGCCAGCATGTGAGCGACTTACCAAGCAGTCCTGGGAGCGTTGCTGGGCCAATGCTGCTTAACGGTGCCAGCCCTTATGGCATGTTTGTGACAGTGTGGGGCCAATGCAGACGACATGCGTCCCAGGGGGGTGGGCGAGTTAAGAAGGTGCTGCTGCTTTCCTGCATTCAAAAGGAAGGGCAAAGTTTGCTTTCTAGCCACCGATTTGCCATTTCCCGACCTTCCTGACTAGACGTCTCCCTTTGCTTCCCATCCTACTATTCTTAAACCTTCAGAGCTGTGAGTCGACCTTCGCTTTAGGTCACGGTGGGAGACCCTGGGCTGGTGAAGCACACCTGAAGCAGCCAGAGGTGGAGGGAGGGTATGGCAGCATAGGGCACTAGCCCTGGGGCGCCATAAGGCGGGGGGCGCTGTTGGCATGCCCCCCGCACCCCCCTGCCATGCTCTGAGCCACTGGAGTCGCCCAGAGCACAGAGAGCTCGCGCCAGAGCGGCTCCGAGTCGGCGCGCGCCCTTTCTGCGCAGACCGCTCTGCCGCGAGCTCTCTCTGCTCTGGGGGAGTCCCCGGCTGGGAGAGCATCCATGCGTCTCCCCCGGCTTCAATTGAAGCCGAGGGACATGCATGGAAGCCCCGCCTTTCACCGACGTCATGACGTCACGGCGTGGGCGCAACGCGTGCCTTGCCCTGGGCGCGGGCAAGGCACGCTACGCCCCTGGAGGCAGCAATCCTCACTCTTATCTGCTCCTTTAACCTGGTGAACCTAGCTTGTTGCAGTTGAAAAAGCTTTAAAATATTGATTAAAAAAAACAGATGGAGAAGCATCCAAGAAACTGGAACTACAAGTACTCAGATCAGCTTGCCATTTCACACACACACCCCAACTCGACCCCAGCACCAAATCCTAGGAGCCCAAGTGTTGCAGGCCTACAATTAAATCTGTTCCTAAATCATCTAGTGCGGTATATGTGGGCAGGAGGTGTGGACTGATGGCTGAGCTGCTGGTACTGCCTAAAGCTAAGCAGGAAAATCTGCGGCTTGCTTTTGGATGGGAGACGAATGCCAGGCTGTGACAAGCTGCAGTACCTGTGGGGGCAGAACAGAGTCACCAGGGAGCTGATTAGCTCACCGCAAGTGAGGATTGCGGGGGAGTGTGTGAGGAGGCCAGCCGGCAAAGAAGGGAACCTTGAGGACCTGTCCAGGCTTTACCTGCAATTGCCTCCTGAGGCTTGATGGCAGGCAGCCAAAGGAGAGAACCACACTGTGAAGGCAATGTCTGGGCCTGAGGATTGGCAGATCACAAGAATACTGTAGATTTGTAAAAAACCCATTGAAAAAAATGGTGTTTTAGACTAGCCTGCTCATGTAAGCCGCCTTGGGCATTTGCTTTGGCAAGGGAAAGGTGGGGTATAAATTCTTCAAATAAATACATAAAATAAATAAAATAATAAATTATTCAAACAGTGGGTCAGGACCTACTTGGTGGGTTGTGACCTGATGACAGATGGGTCATGGAAAGCTGGGGGCAGCCATCTTGGAAACTGCAGACCTTACTCTTCTTATATTCCTTTTGTGAATGTTAACAGTTTGCATTTTCAAGTGAGGGGTATTTAAATTTTGATTTTAGTTCACCATTTTTACATATTTTGTCCTCATCGTGCTTTCTGTCAGGGATATTTCATGGTTGTACAATTGCTGCAGTCCAAGAATGCCAATTTGCATTCCAGGAATGTCATTTCATTATGTTACAGTATCAGCACTTCCTGCATGATGATGTCACTTCCTGCCACCGCATCACTTCCAGGTTAATGGCATCACTTCCGGTGGGTCCCGAAACAAGTGCCATTGTAAAGGTGGACCTGGTCTAAAAAGTTTGAATCCTGCTGGCCTAGCGAGCTTCAGAGCTGCAGAGAAATACAGGGCAAGCTTTCTGTATTTTCAGATCATGGAGGAATTTGAGAACTACAACACGAAATGAAAATCTGCTCTCCAATCACCATGGGACCTCAATACTACAGAGAGCCAATTGATGCTCTTTAATTGCACCTCTTTCTATCCCCCTGATCCTTACTGCTCAAGGCTCATATTTAAAAGAAATCATTTTTTACTTTACCAGTCTATTACTGATAAACCTTTGGGAAATGATGGACAAGAGATTGGCAAACAATACATTATCCTTCAGGGACTACACAGATTAATCTTGGTGGAAAACAGAGCAACATTGAAACTACTCAGAGCAAAGGGGATTTTGAGAGGGGCAAGAAATAACTGCAGGTACCATTTTTAATGAATTTAATGAATTTGCTGGGTAGATTAATTGAAAAATAGCACCCGTGATTTATTAGGCCACAAAACTATTTTAAATAGAAATATTGTTAATACTTATCATGCCTGCTATTAGCAATGGATCTCTCAAAAGAGGCCTCATCCAATCATCAAACCCCTCTTCTAATGCTTTTTATTATTTATACATGTATGATCTGAAAACATTAAAAAATGGCCTTTTCCTTCCAACTATTGCTTTGTCATTGGCCAACATATGCAGATTTAATGGTTTAATTTTTCAGTGAATTGAGTAAAACTAATCTGATTAATTGCCTATGTTTTTTTAAACTGGGTGACAAGCCTAAAATCAACCCAGCAAATCCCTAGGACCAATTTCTCTTCATTAGACCTCCCCCTACCATTCTCAAGAAGAAATTAAGATAAGAATAAGAAGAAAGGTCAAGGGAGGTGGTGGATTCTCCCTCACTGGAGACCTTCAAGCAGAGGCTCAACAGGCACCTGCTGGAGCTGCTCTAGGAGGATTTCCTGCTACAGGCAGGGGGTTGGACTAGATGACCTCGTAGGTCCCTTCCGACTCTATGATTTATGACTCTATGATCAGACCTGTGCCAATGATGTATCTGGTGCAAGTTGCACTATTTAGATGGATTGTGCTGCAATTCGACCTTTGAGAGCCCCCACTATGCATCACCCAGGAAGGTGTCATCTAAGGATAACCAGGTACGTAATGATTGCAGAGGTGTCCCAAATCAGCGTACCATTTGAGTGCATTTCCATGCTACAGCCCCCCTCCTGCCACCAATAAGAGCTATTTATTCTCATGACACCTTTTATCTCTTTTATCTCTTCTTTAAGAAAACATCTGTCCATTAGCATACTAATGGTGGCTTGGCTGGCACTAAATGGAACAAAGTTTTATCTTTATTATCCCATCTGGTTTCAAGCAACTTTTGGGAAAACCAATGCAAAAAGTTAACAATTTTAAGGGTGGAAAAGAAAAAGATTATCTGGGTGTTAAGAGACCAGATAAAAGACCCAATCCTATCCATCTTTCCAGCGCCAGTGTAAATGTTGAGGAGATGTTGAGGTGCTCTGGCCAGGAAAGAGAGACCGGATGCCTTGATGTGTTAAATGACTGTGCCTTAGAGCAGCTAGTCCTGGAGCCCACCAGAGGACAGGTGACTCTGGATTTAATATTGTGTGGTACTCGGGACCTAGTTAGGGATGTAAGTGTTACTGAGCCATTGGGGAACAGTGACCATGCTGCGATTGGTCTCACCATGCATGTCCAGGAAAGAGTGCAGAGCAAATCTGACACAAGAACCCTTGACTTTCGAAGGGCAGATTTCCCTCAGATGAGGAGACTAGTTAGACAGAAATTGAAAGGGAAGGTAAAAAGAGTCCAATCCCTCCAGGCTGCGTGGAGGCTGTTTAAAAAAACAGTAGTAGAGGCCCAGTGGATGTATATACCACAAAGAAAGAAGGGCTCAACTAGGTCCAGGAGGGTGCCTGCATGGCTGACGAATAAAGTGAGAGAGGCTGTAAAGAGTAAGGAAGCTTCCTTCCAGAAATGGAAGTCTTGCCCAAATGAAGAGAATAAAAAAGAACATAAACTCTGGCAGAAGACATGTAAGAAGGTGATACGGGAGGCCAAGAAAGACTTTGACGAACGCATGGCCAGCAACATAAAGGGGAACAATAAAAGCTTCTTCAAATATGTTAGAAGCAGGAAACCTGCCAGAGAGGCGGTTGGCCCGCTGGATGGTGAGGGAGGGAGAGAGGAGATAAAAGGGGACTTGGAGATTGCAGAGAAATTAAAGGAATTCTTTGCGTCTGTCTTCACGGCAAAAGACCTTGGACAGATACCGCTAGCCGAGCAGCTTCTCCTAACTAAGGAATTAAGATAATGGTTAATAAACAAGATATGTTAGATCAAATATATATTTATTAAATATAAATAAGTCACCAGGCCCAGATGGTATCCACCCAAGAGTTATCAAGGAACTAAAGAATGAAGTTGCCGACCTCTTAACTACAGTATGCAACTTGTCCCTTAAAACAGCCATGGTGCCAGAGGATTGGAGGATAGCCAATGTCATGCTAATCTTTAAAAAAGGGAGGAGGGGGGACCCTGGAAACTACAGGCCTGTCAGCCTAACGTCTGTTCCGGGTAAGATGGTGGAAAGCCTCATCAAAGATAAAATCCTAAAACACGTAGAAGAACAAGTGTTGCTGAAGGAAAGTCAGCATGGCTTCTGTAAGGGTAAGTCTTGCCTCCCAAACCTTTTGGAATTCTTTGAAAAGGTCAACAGGCACGTGGATGTGGGCAGTAATGTCATTCAGTAACGAGGAGACGGAACGCGAGGCGGGACTTACCACTTGATTGACAGGCAGCCCGTGACGCGTCGCCGCCTGCCTGCCTGCCCGCCGTGGGGGCTCCCTCCGGGTGGCGCGCCCCTCCGCGGCTCGCCTAGGCACCCAGCGCGCCCCCCAGGCAAGCGGGCACCCCCTCCGAAGCCAGGGGTGCCCGCGCAGCGCTCGGCAAGGCAGCGACGCGTCAGGAACCGGCAGCCAATCAGGCGGTAAGTCCTGCCTCGCATTCCGTCTCCTCGTTACTGAATGACATTACTGGATGTGGGTGAACCTGTGGATATCATATACCTGGATTTTCAGAAGGCATTTGACACGGTCTCCCACCAAAGACTGCTGAAGAAACTTCACAGTCAGGGAATACGAGGGCAGGTCCTCTTATGGATTCAGAATTGGTAGAGGGCCAGGAAACAGAGACTGGGGGTCAATGGGCAATTTTCAGAATGGAGAGAGGTGAAAAGCGGAGTGCCCCAGGGGTCTGTCTTGGGGCCCGTGCTTTTCAACTTGTTCATAAATGACCTGGAGACAGGGATAAGCAGTGAGGTGGCCAAGTTTGCGGATGACGCAAAACTTTTCCGGGTGGTGAAGACCAGAGGGAATTGTGAAGAGCTCCAGAAGGATCTCTCCAAGTTGGGGGAATGGGCAGCCAAATGGCAGATGCGTTTCAACGTAGACAAGTGTAAAGTGATGCACATTGGGGCAACAAACCATAACTTCACCTATAGCCTTATGGGTTCTGAGCTGTCTGTAAAAGCTCAGGAGAGAGATCTTGGGGTACTGGTGGACAATTCAATGAAGGTATCGACCCAGTGTGTGGCAGCAATTAAGAAGGCCAATTCCTTGCTTGGGGTCATTAAAAAAGGGGTTGAGAATAAAACAGCCAATATTATTATGCCATTGTACAAATCGATGGTAAGGCCACACCTGGAATATTGTGTACATTCCTGGTCACCACATCTCAAAAAGGACATAGTGGAGCTGGAAAAGGTGCAGAAGAGAGTGACGAAAATGATTATGGGGCTGGGGCACCTCTCTTATAAAGAAAGACTGCAACATTTGGGGCTCTTCAGTCTGGAAAAAAAAGGCGCTGAGGGGGGACATGATGGAGACATACAAAATAATGCATGGGAGGGATAGAGTTGATAGAGGGATGTTTTTTCCCCCCTCTCTCACACCACCAGTACTAGGGGGCATCCACTGAAATTGAGTGTTGGGAACAGATAAAAGGAAATACTTTTTTATCCAGCGGGTTGTTAAGCTATGGAACTCCTTGCCACAGGAGGTGGTGATGGCATCTGGCCTAGATGCCTTTAAAAGGGGACTGGATAGATTTCTGGAGGAAAAGTCCATCATGGGCTATAGGCCATGATGGGTGGTGCAACCTCCTTACATTAATAGAATGTCAGGTGCAAGGGAGTGGCAACAGGATGCAAGCACCTTGTTTCCTTTGGCCTGAGACAGGGGGCTCTTCTTATGTGATCTCCCTGACTGCACCCCCATTGCAGGATGTGCTTTACACCCCATTGGTGTGGCTAAATCAGTACAGGAAAGTTGGATAGGATTGGGCTCAAAATCGCCAGTACTGGCTTGTCAAGACCATGATTTCTTCCCCAAATTGTTTATCTATCTATCTATCTATCTATCTATCTATCTATCTATCTATCTAT
>JAJKFI010033563.1:0-12410 GCA_029204185.1 Lerista edwardsae
TCGCTTAGTTATAAATCTTTATATATCTGTACTTAGGACATCCCCCCCTCACTCAGGTCATCTAAATAGCCCCTTTAAATGTTCTTAAATTCAAACAATCCAACTGCATAATTAATCTTGTCCCAGTTGAAGTTCTAACATTCTCTTTCCATAGGGTGCACACATTTCTAACCAAGCATTAAACTAACTTTAAAACTCAAAACTGAAAAGAATTAAAACTTTAAGCTAAAAAAAAGAAAAAATTAATCTGTTTAATATTTCATCTCTTCCACCAACTGATCATCATTTTAAACATCTGATCATACTTTCTTATAATGTCTTAAATATCAAATAATTCTGATTTCTTACTGTTAATTCTATTACCTCTATTCCAAAATCCATCCATTATATTTTATCATTATAAGTTTTACCCCTATAATTCAAATTCCTCACCTTCACATTAAGCATATTTCTTTAAAATCCACATAAATTTCAGTAATTTAAGATAGTCCAATTTAAAGTTTAAAGTTTTCTTTTCCTTCTGGTCTTCTAATTCTTTCATCATAAATCTTAAGTTCATTGTGAAGAGGGAGTTATCTTCTCAAATTTTCACAGCCAGTCTTCCATCTCAAAATTCAATACAAATTCTTTGGCAGTGAGCTCCAATACTGTGTTCTTCAAAGTACATTCCACAGACTCCATTTTAAAAGGGGGTTAAAAATAAAATAGTTTCCTCTCTTTTTTTTTTTTTTTTGAATCACAAATAGATAATGATTAGTCCAAATAAATTGTGAATTATAAATCCAAATAAATTTCAGTAATATAAAATAGTCCAATTTAAAGCTTTTAAGTTTTCTTTTCCTTCTGGTCTTCTAGTTGTTTCACCATAAATCTTAAGTTCATTATGAAGAGGAGGTTATTTTCTCAAGGATAAGGATAACACAGCCATAATCTTCCTTCTCAAAGTTCAATACAAATTCTTTGGCAGTGAACTCCAATGCTTTGTTCTTCAAGCTGCATTCCACAGACTCCATTTTAACGAGGGTAAAAAATATAATGTGCTTTCCTCTTCTTCTTTTTTTTAAATCACAAATAGATGAAAGTCAGTTGGTTTTGTATTAATTTAAATTTACCTTGTCAAATACTTTTACACTTTCTTTTTGCACTCCAGCTGGGGTCTTTGATGTTTTTCAGGCTTTTTTCCTCCTTCACCCCTCTGAGATTCTGGCGGCCATCTCTCTCGCCAAAAGCAATTAAAACGACTCCAATCTCTTAGTCCATTATTTATTTGTCAAGTTATCATCCATTCTCCTCCTCCTCCTGCTCTCTGCTTTCTCTGTGCCAAACTCTGCAACAGAGGCTTGATTACATATCCAGATGAAAACATTCCCGACGCCGTCCGTGATCTTTTCTAACGAGGCAAACAACATTTGTCTGCAGTCCACGTTGGTGGTGCAGAGTTTCTCACCCTTCTGCTCCAGACTCCCAGCGTTCCTCCTGAGATTGCCATTCCCAGGAATTAGCTGGGAAATGCCTATACCCTGGGTTTCCTTTCCTGAAAACCACAGGCTGAATACCCCATCGGGCTTCAGATAAAAGGTGAGAATGTGGTCCCTTCTTCCCCAGTGGAAGAAGCATGACCGTCCATGTTGGCTGGCCCCGCCTCCCTCCAGGGTTGGGAGAGTTAAAACAGATAAAAGGAAGTACTTTTTTACCCAGCAGGTAGTTAATCTGTGGAACTCTCTGCCACAGGAGGTGGTGATGGCATCTGGTCTTGATGCCTTTAAGAGGGGATTGGATGGATTTCTGGAAGAAAAGACCATTGTGGGCTATAGGCAATGATGGATTGTGCAACCTCCTTACATTAGCAGTAGGCTACTTCAGAGTGCCGGGTGCAAGGGAGTGGCAACAGGATGCAAGCATCTTGTTGTCTTGTGCACTCCCTGGGGCACCTGGTGGGCCGCTGTGAGATACAGGAAGCTGGACTGGATGGGACTTTGGCCTGATCCAGCAGGGCTCTTCTTATGTTCTTATGACTGGTTTAACAAGATTGTAACGGTCTGAATCCAAATAACAAAAAAGAAGAAGAAAAGGATTAACTATGTCCTGTTTCATCAGCTGAAACCTGAAATAACATGCTGAGGGACCAGTGGGGTCTGATGTGTCTGAGTGATGATTACACAGTGATCCTGTTCACACCGTTCCCCATCACTTCCTCTTCAAGGGATCACAGCCTGCAAACAGAGCACTCACAGGAAGGCCCAGGATCACACGGGATGTGATTTGCTGCGTGAATGGGAGGGGCTTGTGCTCCTTCTTCATCATGCTATAATTAGACTGCTTCATCACGGAATGTACAAATTCAGGCAGTTTTTTTAAAAAAAATTAGGTAATGGAAGCACTACAATCGGGGAAGGTGTCGAGAGCTGGCCAGCTCTGGTACTGGCTAATGGACCACATCCGTCAGAGGACCTACCTGGCCAGGCAAACCCTTGAATCCTCAGTACTGGTGGCAGGTCTACTGCCCAATGCATCATCTGGGAGTGGATAGGGAGTCCAATGGGGACCCAATGCTTGCTTTCACTCTGTGACCCTCAGCAACCTGGCATTGGCACGCCCCATGGCATTTTTAATGACAAACGTGTGAAACCCTTTTTGCCCCAAGTGTGAAATCCAAATTTGAAATTGATGATAAAATCTGATACACCAAAGGGTGCAAAAAACCATCTACACACTGCAAGACATTTCAGTGGTCTTGTTGTTCCCCTAAAAATTTATTGGATGCTTTGACTAGGCAGGAAACTGCCAACTTCCTCAAAGTTTTCCCCTCCAGAAAATTAAGTAGCAGCTCTGCCTTTGATAGAATCCTCCCTCATATTTACCTTGGCTCCCATATCAAAAGAAAAAAAAATCAAAGAAGTCAGCAGCATTTGGGGTGGGGGTGGGAATTCTTATATTTCTAGATGGTAAAGTCTTGGGGCAGAGACCCTTCCCCACATCTGTAGCAATGTGCCTTGTACCCAGATGGTGCTATAACAGTATATTTGAATTGAAGAAGCAAGAAAACAAGAAAGCTATGATACATACAAATATCCTGTATGCTCCAAGGAAGACTGTTTTGAGCAAACAGAAAAGGCAGCTTCTTAGTGGGAGTGCTACTGCTTCCACGTTGCTCTAGCATACTTCATTAAGTGTGCACCATGGGAAGACTAATGCTGGCTTCCAAGAAGTAGGAACATCCGGCTTGAAGGAGTAAAGAGCAGATTATCCTGTAGTTCATCTATATTTGTTTCCTCTGTCCTATTGTTTTCCATCTGTTAAAAACTCAATAGACATCAGCCCTCTGGAATTAGATAATAACCTCACTAAACGTCAGCATAATGGGTTAATCAGTCAAGCAATGAGAAGTTTGTATTCTGAAAAGTCATAAAGAAATACTCCAAAGAGAAGCACAGCTGAGTGAGTCATTAAACTTAATGCAGATGTATCTGTGAAAAGTAGAAAAGGTACAACAGTTCATTAAGTTCTCTGCAAAAATAAAATGTGTGGAACTTCAAAAAAAAATGAAAAGCATACTAGTTTACTAAGGGCGCAGTCCTACCTTGGAGTTAGGCCAGCAAAGTTTGGCTGGCACAAGGGCCACTGTAAAGTGCATTTGGCCCACTCTCGGATTCAGGGAGGATGGTGCATGACTGTGTGCCTCTCTGACTCTGAG
Organism: Lerista edwardsae; assembly: GCA_029204185.1. Lineage (NCBI taxonomy): Eukaryota > Metazoa > Chordata > Lepidosauria > Squamata > Scincidae > Lerista > Lerista edwardsae. Next base: position 3,695 of record JAJKFI010033563.1, read on the forward strand.
GGCGCAATCCTAACCTGGAACCTGAGGACATGATTGAGAAATACAAAATTATGCAAGGGATGGATAGAGCAGATAGGGCAATGTTCTTTTCCCTCTATCACAACACCAGAACCAGGGACATCCACTAAAATTGAGTGTTCGAAGAGGGGCAGCACAACACTACGCTGCCTGTCGCATCAACGCTATGTCATAGCATCAACGTGACAGACGTAATGCTGACGCGGGCGCCCATCAGCACCCCTGCGTCGGCAGTCAAGCAACAGGACCAGTGCTGCCTGCAGCACCGGTCCTATTGCGCCAAGCTTCCCTCATGTTGTCTGAAGCTGGCAGGCGCAAGGGAGGCTCCGTGTCCAGACGGACATAGGATTGGTGGGGGGAAGGAGGTTGTGGGCGGGACGTGGGTGGCAACAAGATGCAAATATATTGTTCCTTGTGTGCTCCCTGAGGCAACTGGTGGTCCACTGTGGGATACTGGAAGCTGGACTAGATGGCCCTTTGGCCTGATCCAGTGGGCTCTTCTTGTGTCCCTCCCCATCTCCCCCAACCCCTGCGCAATCTTACCAGTGGCAGTGCGCGTTCAGTGTCCATCATTACACAGACCTGGTTGCTTCTTGCTTGCGGCAGTGGCCAGGCCACACTTGCTGTTGCTATTGTGCTTGCGCCAGCCATAAAGCTGTTTACACTGCTGGAATGTTTGTTCTGGTAGCGTAAACACTTCATAGGATTGGGCTGCACATGAATATTTTTATTCGTACATGGTACTCCCAAGTTTTAAAAGCCCAGTAATATTATTCAGCCTAAAAATCATATATTCTGACTGTTTTTCTGCTGAGTTCCTTTGCATTCAAAACAGGTTATCCTTCTTGCAGGCTGGAAAAAAAAAAACCCAACACAAAACAACACCCAGAGCTCAGACTATTTCCTTCTTATTTTAAGTTTTTGCTTCCTTTCTCATTGGTTCAGAAAGCTGTTCTGACATAATGCAAACTTCTTATAATTGCTTTCATTTATACTCCTTTGGAAACACGTTACTTAGCTCCAGAATTCTTTTGTCTCTTCCAGGAGGAGTAGATTCCAAAATGATTTGAAAGAGGGCTAGGAAGTGGCCTGTTCAACAGAAAGCACACAATGTGTTCCAGGTGTGTAGAGCAGCGTAAGAGCAATGCCCCAGGCTGTAAGTGGAAGAGGGCGACCAGGGTGAATGATATCAAATGAGCTTGTCAAGTCAAGTGGAGGAAAGAAAGTGCTCACCAACCGGGGAGTGCTTTTAGGTTGGTCCGCGCACAACATGACTTTGTTTCTTTGAACAGCGGCTGGCCCTCCCTGTATGTCACAAGCTGCTTTTGAAAGTTAACAATACAGTTTGGCATGTTATGTGGGTACTGTCATGATTTAAAGAGAAAAATAAAGCACCATCAAGTTAAAAGCCTTCAAATAATTGTCTGAATTATAGCTGTAGTCATGATAACTGGTAGAAAGGTTTAGACATAAGGATTCCAGATCTGAAGTTCAGGAAAAGGAAGTCAAGGCTAAAGGAGTGAGCAAATACAAGAAAAATAACTACTCATCCGTTTTGTCTGTTGGACTCAGGGTGCAATCCTAACCTAGAGTTAGGCCGGTACACTTAGGCCAGCAAAGTTTGGCCGGCACAAGGGCCACTGTAAAGCACATTTGGACCACTCTCAGGGTGCAATCCTACCCTGGAGTTAGGCTGGCATAAGCTAAGCCAGCAAAGTTGGCCAGCACGAAGGCCAACATAAATGGAGGGTGGCGCATGTCTGTGTGATGGCCTCTCTCCGAGAGTGGTCCAAACATACTTTACGGCAGTGCTCATGCTGGCCAAACTTTGCTGGCTTAGCTTATGCTGGCCTAACTCATTTTGGGATTGCGTCCTCAGAGTCAGGGAAGATGGTGCATGTCTGTGTGCTGGCCTCTGACTCCAAGAGTGGTCCAAACATACTTCATATCAAGGTATTCCTTGTATCAGCCAAACTTTGCTGGCCTAACTGCCAGCCTAACGCCAGGTTAGGATTGCCCCCTCATTATGATAGAAAACAACTGTAGGGGGGGGGAGAGAGAAACGTTTGGTTTCAGTTTTTGTTACCATTATTATGTGCTTTGATTCAACTTATTGAATTTGGGGAGCATATTATTTGTTTCTTTTTTGGACCGGAGTCAAATTAATTAAAACCTGAAGAAGTGAGGAAGGGACAGGATGGTAGCTATTGAAGAAACAGTTGGATCTCACCAAGTCAAACTGAGGTTGCAGAGAAAGGAAGGCCATTAGTAGTAAACCACAGCATAGAAGCTTTGAACATGAGCAAGGGTTTTTCCCAACACATATGGGGTGTCAGAGAAAGGGTCCATGAGTAGGGCTACCAGATCCAAACTGGGACAGAGAGCCTCTCCCTTTAACCATTGCATAGGAGAGGGAATTTGGGCAGGTGCAGCTTTTGAAACCCTTCCATGATGAGCTGCACCTGCCCAAATTCCCTCTTCTATTCAATGGTTAAAGGTATGGGCACTCTGTCCCAGTCTCTGTCTGGTAACCCTATCCATGAGAGGAGGGTAAAGGGTGTAATTTGTACCTAGTCCTAGGGTAAAAAAAAGGGGCCCCCAAGGAATTAGGGGGCTCAGAAATATCCTGGGATCTTACATTTTCCTGTCTTACCTGAACTCGCTGCAGACAGGCAGTGGGGGCTGCTGTCACAAGCCATATGGCGCTGCTCCGTCGGCCTCACCAGTCCGGCACTGCTTAGGATTGCGCCCTGAGTGTGCATGACATGTAGAACGTACATGTGCATGTGAATGAGCAGTGTTGGCAACAGTTCACAACATGGTTTACATAACAAAATTAATATCTCATGGCCTAACAAAAGGTACAAGGGAGACACCAGCAACCAGCCATTTGAAATGATGCTATAGTGGGGTGAATAGGGGTACTTGTTCCCCCTCCCACTAAATATAAGACCAAACTACTTTAAATAATGCCTCTTTGCCTTTGTAGCAGGGTAATTTCTCTTCATTCCAATGATTCCAAAGGATTGTGCTTCATTTTTTGAATTTTATGTTTCCCATTAGGTTTCAATTTATTCAGGATTATACACAGCAAAAAGAAAGAGTGACCCAAATCTCTGAATCTGCAGCCTAAATACTTTCAATGAAACAAAAGCAAAACTTTCAGATGTCACCTTGTTTCTGATATTACAGTTGAAAATTTAGCAAGTTATCTTACTCTCAGAGTAGGATTCATTTTCCCTTGTAATTTAAGCTAATACATCCTCTGACATATTTACATTATTTTCTGTCACTATGTACAGTAAACAATATTCCTATTTATTTTGCTGTAATGCAATTAGCAGATAAGGGCTGACTACCAGAAAGACTGTGTTTTATCACACTGGACCTGAAAGACAGACAGCTCCACTTTTTGTTTACACTAAGTATTCTAGGTATAGCCATAAAGGAAATCATTCCATTTTCTCTCACTGACACTGGAATAATAACAACAATTCTCATTGGCAAGGTTTCTCCCCAACAATTGCTGAGAAAACAAGGGCCATAGAATCGCAAAAGTTCACAGTGACTATATGATGTTAGGCATATCATGCTGGTAGAATATTATTTTCCTGTGAGACAGTGAAACAGTATGATAAAAGTACAGGCAAAATTATTACAATTAAAAATATTTATATGCCACTTTTCAACAAAAGAATGTTCACAAAGCAGTTTACTCTCCCTCTGATGGTTGGAGACAATCTCCTGTTTTTTCACTGATTAGTTCATCTGATTGAGGGCACAATCCTCATCTGGAGTTAGGCTGGCACAATTTAGGCCAGCAAAATTTGGCCGGCACAAGGGACACTGTAAAGTATGTTTGGACCATTCTTGGAGAGAGAGGCCAGAGCACAGATGTGTGCCATTCTCCCTGACTCCGAGAGTGGTCCAAACATGCTTTACTGTCTTTTTTGGCCCAGATCTTTTTTGGCCCTATTTTAAGACAAATAAAAGCAAGTAAAGGCACAAGTAAGGGCCAGCTTTCCAGCACCAGGCTAAGGACAATGCAGCTCCAAGGTAAGGCAACAAACATTCCCTTGAGGAGGCCTCTGTGACTGCTACTGCATTGCAGAATTGGCACATGGGCTATGTCAGTGCTGGAAAGTTGATAAGAATTGGGCCCTGAGCTTGTGATCCTACACACTCCTATGGACAAGTGGCATTGTACGCAATACGGCTTACTTTTGAGTAGACATGCCTAATATTGCACAATAAGCCAACAACTTTTTAAAGGGATACAGTACAACCCTCCTCCCAATTATTGGTAAGGGATTGAAAAGGCAGGGACGACTCTTGGATTGCAAAAGACCCTTGGAGACAAAATTCTAATTTTAGTTTTGTCTCTTACTGTCTTGGTTAAAATTTGGATCCCAAAGTTTAAATAGAAACAGCAGCTGCCAGGTATATAATAAGGGAGAGATCAATACAACTGGGCTGGGGTCATTAGACCTTGACGTGCGCAGGCAGCTACAAACTGGGCTTGAAAGAAACGCATGGCACTTAGTCGGAAAAAGTTTAAGACCTTGGTTGAAAGAAGGCTTGATGGAAGAATGGCGTGAATTGTGGAGGAAGGCAAATGAAAGAAGCAAAGATATAACCTCTGCCCTCACTTGGAGGATAATTATAGATTCCAACACCTTGGAAGGAGGGTGAGGTTTGCCCTCCATACAGCTTCGGGGGGGACAGAAGGCATGGATTTGATGTGGTGGCAGAGGGAAAATGAATGATCACTTGCTGTAGAGATGGAGGGACTCTCTCAGAAAGCATAGCCTCAATCCTCCTTTCTATTCCCCTACATTAAGATCCAAAACTTAGAAAGTAGTTAGAGAGGAGATACTTCAGCCAGCTCTTGACCATGATTGGAGGATGCAAATATTTACCTTAGAAGGTAAAGGCAATAAAACAGATGAACAATAATTATGACAAATCTCTCTATTCCCAGGATTTAAAAGCCGCAGCTGCTCCTGTATTGACCAGCAGCCTGAGATGCTATTGGGCCTCACCATCAGAAAGCTTATAGAGAGACATAACCTTTGGTACATAACCTTTGGAATAGAGCCAGCATACCCTGACGTCCTTGTTTGATTCTGATAGTGATTCAGGACGCAACCCTATACTGCGCTGGATTAGCGAGGCCGGCCAGCCAGCCCGCCAGCACCGAATCCAACGCAGTATACGTGTCAGGGTAGGGGAAGGGCTTCGCAGAAACTGAGCACCCCCTTGCACAAATAGAAATGCTCTTGTTTTACATGGAACTGCTGGAGCAAACTATTGGGGTCCCACCTTTTTCTCTAGGCTAGTCAGGATGCATCCACGGCTGTGACTTCTCAGAAGCAAGGCATATGAGTGTACCTATTGGGAAAAAAAAGTGCCATGGTGTTCACATGAAACACTGATAGGATGTGGCACCTGCTGCCTTGGATACATTGGTTCAGATGTCACCTCTTCCGAATGGATTGACAGCAGTAGCATAGCCAGAGGGGAGCGATGCAGTAAGTACAACAGGCACTGCAATGTGCTGTGTAAGTGGCCCCTCCCATTCAGGGCAGCAATGGCAATGCCTGTACATTGCTGTCGCTGCCCTGATAGGCTCCAATGGTAAGGGAGTGTCGCTGCTTACGCAGCCTGTTGCAGCCCCTGCCATATTTACCGTGCTCCCCTTCTGGCTACACTTCTGATTGACAGAGCTGCCTTGTGTGGAGAACTTTCCAGTATCTGAGCTAGCCCTCCGCCTTTTTCTCTACCAAATCAGCTCTATCAAGTTTTCTTAAGAAGTGCGCCAGATGTCCTTGAGTACCAATACACTTATAGTAACGGTGCACTGTAGCTCAGCCAAGCTATCTTACGCTACCATTTTTTACAGGCTTCTGATAGCTCTACATTAATTGGTATTTGAATTTGACTGGGAAACCTAACCTTGAATGACCATATTCTAATATTTAACTAGGAAATCCACCTAATAGCTCCTCAATGTTAAATTTCTTTCAGACCTACTTTACAAAACTTAACATTGCTCTCTGATTCTAATTAAGTATCTGCACAAGCCTTTTTTAAATCAAATTCATGAATACATATATTCCATTTTACTTTTAATTAAAGTGTTTCTGTTTCAATAAATTCCTTGCTATAGAAGGTAATAGAAGACAGTCATTTTGCAATCCAATTTATTAAGATTAAAAATGATGTGCAAATGTCATTCTAATCATTACGAGACCCTTTATTAAATGCTCCGTGATACTGATGGAATAATGTGCAAAACGTATTTTTAATATTTGATACAATGTCTCTGCATTGCAGATTGGTTAGCGTGCATTATTTATTTTAATGCATTATCATTTGTTTTATTTTACCTTTGGGGTGGGGCTAGCAATTCAGATAAAAACAGAATGACACAAGAAAGAAAACCTAGCATCACAAGAAATCACAATGCGACGGCTGGTGCCTTATTATTGAACAAACAGCATCAAATCAGTACATCAAACCAGGTTAAATCTGCAAAGAAAGAGCATGCAGACCCCCTGATCCCAATTAAGTTAAAAGCATGCTTTGTAGTCTTTCACTTCCAAGTAAATCAGAACATTGTATTTCTTTAGAACAACTATAGAATGAAATTGTTTGAGAGTGTGCCTCAATGGCTGCAGTTGACCCCTTCTCTCCACTTATCTTCCAAGGCCTCAGCACGACAGACCTACAGCTCTCGTTACAGTGCTTGGATGTTGTTGACACTATACCAGAAATGAGAAGGGAATTAATCATCTTGTTGCCGACAGCTGCTCCATTACAGCTAGCTGCCAGGTGAAAAAAGCATACATCTGCCACTTATTACAGAGTGCTTTGAGAGAACATGAGAACACTTAGCCACGACGATCTCAACTCAGTATGTAGACTTGTCAAAGCCAGGAGACCCTTGCATTTTGATGCAATTTTTTTACTTTGTGGTACAAAGCAGGAGAGGGGCTGTGGCCACTGATGGGATCAGCTAACAACTCGGGGGAACGCTGAGCGGACAGCAGGAAGGCTGGGCGGGACTTCCGGGTGATTGACAGCCTGTCCGTCTGGGTCCGCCGCCTGCCCGCCCGCCGCACGGGCTGCCCTGGCCTCGGAGGGGTCCTGCTCGCTGGGGGGGACGGGTGGGGGCCCCCGGGTGCCGGGGCACGCAGCGGCGGGGCACGCCACACGGGGGCAGCCCGTGCGGTGGGCAGGCGGGTGGCGAACCCAGACAGACGGGCTGTCAATCACCCGGAAGTCCCGCCCAGCCTTCCTGCTGCCCACCCAGCATTCCCCCGAGTCGTTAGCTGATCCCATCACTGGCTGTGGCTTAATCATATTGAACATGTATCTTGCAGGCAGGAAGCCCAGGTTCAATCCATGGTATCTGCAGGGGCAGAGCAAAATTCCTGGAGAGCCACTGTAAGTCTGACTTACAGCCCAGTTACACCCACAGCTACAGCAGGGCCGCAATGGCTACCGCTGGATCCTAAGAGTGCTGGGATACTGCTGGAAGTTTCCTCAGGGTAAGGGAGCATTTACTCTGGGTAGACTGCAGATGGTGGCAATAGAACTCCTCAACTCTGCACCTGCTATTGAGCAGGCGCAGAGCTGAGGAGGCCCGTGTCGGGCTGCCCAGCCCAGGAGGAAGCACAGGATATGGCAGTAGAGAGCAAAGCCTCCAAGCCAGCAATCCAAGCTGGAAATGGCCCTGAAGCAGAGGCGTATCTAAGGAAAATGGCGCCCCTGGCAAGGGGCATGAAATTGCGCCCCTATCAAAACACCTGGATTGCGTCCTTAATTACACAGCGCTATTCCTGCCCTATGCATGTTTGGACAGAACAAAGGGAAGAACTGCAGTCCACCCAAAGTCATCAGTGCATTATCAGGCAGCAATGCTGACTATTCCAGACTGAGTACACGGGGGGGGGGGGACACGACTTATTGAGACAGCTTTTTTACTCACACAACATGAAAAGCTTAGGAAAGAGATCTAAAATCTGAATCCAAACTCAGTCCTGAAACTGTTCTTAGTATATAATATAATTAATCAATATATAACAAATTCAAATATATAATTAAGAATAATTAATACATTATCAATCTCTTTCTATGAAATATTTCTATGAAATATGCTCCAACCTCATAATACTACAATTGCGAGAAAATAATATCAACATGAAAATAAAATATGAAAGTTGCTTCACCCAGGCTTGCCATCTACCACATATCCCTAATAAGCCCTGTTTTAAATTATCCGCTGAGACAGAACCCAGAATAGTGACTAGGGCCAAAATCCTATCCACACTTACCTAGAAGGAAGCCCCATTGATTACAGTGGGACTTACTTCTGAGTAGACATGCACAGGATTGGGCTCTAAGAGATGGTGATATTAATCAGGACTTTCCCCAGTTTGAATCTTCACTTTCTCATTGAATGTGGTATCTTATACTGCCCCCCCCCACACACACACAGCATCCTGACAGACCTTTCCAGTTTATAGTCTCATCTATGAGACTTTCCTCAACAGTGCTTGTTAGTTTCTGTGTAGGTCCTTGAAAAAGTTTGTTTAGAATAGTCCGCTACGGATAGCATTTCAATCGCAAACAATAAGGCCAGAAGGTTCTCAACTGTTTTTGACAGTATGAGGTGTGCGTATTGGCAGGAAAG
>JAJKFI010033563.1:12810-23930 GCA_029204185.1 Lerista edwardsae
TTTTGAGGCTGCCATCTTGGAAATGACCCAGTTATGGTACTCTGACTGTAGGGGATTTTCTTTCCTGCCAATACGCACACCTCATACTGTCAAAAACAGTTGAGAAACCTTCTGGCCTTATTGTTTGCGATTTAGGCCTCTTTTTGGCATTACCGCAGCGGACTAGAAGCACATTCCCAGTCATGAGTGGTTTGCTGTGCCCTCCAAATGCCCTGAATGCAATTGCAGACACAGGTAGAAGGGGGTGTCCTTCGCACAGCCCCCTTGCATATAGTAGAATATGTCTCTTGTATTTATAGTAGTGGGGATGAAGAGATTGGCACTCATTATTCACTTTTTGCAGAATGTATGCAAAACAACAAGAAAACATAAATGTAGCCTGTGCAGATCAGCCAGCAATCTCTCTTGCAGCCCAGTCCTATGCATGTCTACTCAAAAGAAAGTCCCACTAGAGTCAATGGGGCTTACTTCCTGGTAAATGTGGACTGGATTGCAGCCTTGGTGTTACTTAGTAAATGTGCCAGTGGCCTGGGATGATGCTGGGGGTGAAAGGACTTGCTCCTTGCCTCCTTATGACCAGGAAAGAAGGGCTGGCTGTTTTGCAAGGAGGTTTGGTGGGGTTTCCACGTGATTTTTCTTGCACACTCACCCAATCAAATCAGAGCGAGGTATGTGCAAAAAACCACAACATAATATATTGCTCTAGTTTGGCTGCTGCAACAACAGCAGCAGGGAGGTGGAAGGAAAAACAGAATTTTGGGGGGGAGGAGTGGGGAGGAAGAGCAAGGAGGAGAGAGGGGGGCTTTCCTTGCAGTTTGTGAGCAGTAGCAAAGCATCTGGGGAGAGACTTAGACGTTGGAAGGAAAAACAATGGGGGGTCACGCATCTGCTCCTTTTTGCAACCCACCTGATCTCCTGCTGCAGCAGCAAACACCTCCGGTTTCCCACATGCCAGCCCAGGGGTCTAGTCCACTGGCTAGACCCCGCCTGCTCATCTGCATATGGCTAATTTGCATGCCTCCTCTCTTGGAGGCCTATATAACTGGGGGGGGGGGGCATGCTAATCTCCCAAAACAGAGCGGGACCTCCTTGCTGGACTCATGCAAATTGAAAGCATTGCATGATGGTCTCTGCTCACATGTGGCAGTTCCTCCTTGCTTTTTTCAGCCACTGCCTCACATTGCTGAAAGTGGAGACACAGGGATTTCAAACTCTATTCAGCAAAGGGAAAGAGCCACCTACAAAAAGCTAAGGCTGAGCTCACCGTAACCTTATAGGAATCCTTATTCCTTATAGGAATCCAATCCACGGAGTGTATATACTTGGCTTTCAGAATACTTTAAAGATGGGCAGGGGAAGGAGATCAGGCACACAGTTTGGGGTGTGTGTGTGGCTTCTGGCCCCTTTTGGGGGGGCTAAGGGCCATCAGTGCCCCCATAGAAATGGTGCCCATGGCTCTTGCCACCCCACGCAATACCCTAGATACACCTCTGCTCTGAAGGTGAGAGGGCGGGCCTGCTTTACACAGGAAATCGTTCCTGCAAAATGCAATGGTTTGCCCTCTCTCTAGGAATGCCACTGCTCTAGCCTAGATTCTTACAATTTCCCAGCAGAAAGTGATGCACGTTTGATGCTTTGCTATGGCTGCACTTAAGTTATAGCATATACCCAAGGGAAAAACATGCTTCTCTCTCAGCATGCTTCTCTCTTCTGATGGCTTGTTGCCAGGTTAAGACCTGCCTCTTCTGCTAACCTGACTTTTTTGCTCTCACACTACTGTTGCTCTTGAATACTGTAGTTACGTTTTAATCAGCTGATGCATTCGTTTTTTAAAACCATTTTCTAGGTCCATTTTCTGGTCCAAATAATGGGCCGATAGAGACAATACTTTTACTGTCCACCTAATTTCATTCATTAAAGTATGTATACATTATGGGGCACACTTTTGCTTCTTCCACTAATCTTTCTGATTGCATGGGGGTTATTCATATTGCTCCTCTTCAAATGCTGCCAAATCTACATCTAATGTAGGACATAATGCACTACCTCCCATGCGATTTGGAAGGTTTACTGGGAATGTTTACTAGGACATGTGTGCGCCATGAATGCACCAATTTTTTTTAATACAGGGTCCGGCAGATGGTGAAACCATTTTCCAAACTGGCTCAATTCTTCCTATAGTTCCATAAATTGATTTCAGTAGAATTTGTTTAAGCAAGATGAATGGTGGACTTTTCACCCAAATGTTTGAAAAAATTGGCAGGAACAGGGGGCTTGTTCAGCAGCAGTGGCAGTAACATGGATGTTCTTTTAAATTCCCAGTGACTGGTTTCTGCTACTTTATTCCTACAGAATGCATCCGGGGAATTACATGATGTGACATAACAAACATTGTTTGTTAATGGCTTCCTGTTAACGTTTGATCTAGTTTGTGTTTAAGCATTCAGGCTGCCTGCAACCTGCCTTCATGTTGTTATAAGTTTTTGTGCTGATAACAACCTGTAAAAGACCCTTGGATATTGGGGGGGGGGGGCTGCCTGTATTGTTCTGTTTTTAAAGAAACCAGCTTGAGGGCCCAATCCTTATTGCCAGCAGTATGTTCATACTGCCAGCTCTGAATGTTGTAAACATGCTGTAAAGTACATTTACGGCACCTAGAGTGTAAGTACTGCCCATGCTGGGGCCACGCCAGTTGGCGCTGTGCCTCAGCAGGTGGTACCGCTGGCCGGCATTCCAGCAGCAACAGCAAGCAGTAAGGCCCGTCAGGGCAGGGTGCAGAGAGGAGGCAGAACTGGGTGGGGTGAGGGAGGAACAGGCATGGCTGGGGGGTGGGGCCCCTGCCTGATCTTGAACAGGCACTGGGCTGGGCAGTTTAACACAGGGCTACTCCAGTCTTTGCTGGCAAAATAGCTGGCAAAGACTCAAATAGACTCATTGTAGGGGATGGGGCTTTTCCCAGGGGAAGTGATGATGATGATGATGATGATGATGATGATGATGATGATGATGATGATGATGATTAATAATAATAATAATAATAATAATAATAATAATAATACTTGGATTTATATACCGCCTTTCTTAGGTCACCAGATTTCTCTAGTGACTATAACTCAAGGCGGTTTACATAGGCAGACTTTATTCAGAAACCCGAAGGTTTTTACAATTTTTTTACAGAAATGTTCTCTCTTGCAAGAACTACACACATACAGCTGGATCTTTCTGGATTTAGTCCTTCTTTCTGGCCACCCGTTTGTCTTCTTGCTGGCTGATAAGCGGCTTCCCTGCTCCCACCAGAGAAGCAGCTGAACTTCGGCACAACTCCCCCTCACACAAGGCAGCCGAAGCTCAGCTGTTAATCAGTTGCAATTAACTGAGTTGCTCTCAGAGATTTCCAGCTGTCCCGAACTGGCGACCTTCAGATCTTCAGCTCTTATCTTCAGGCAAACGGAGGCATTAACCCTCTCGACTAAATCTTCTGCCCTGTTCCCTTCCCTCGAGAAGTCTCCCGCAGCTTTCACAGCTCATAGTCTTAAAATAGTGATGTGCTTGTTTTGAATCTTAGTTCAGTATCTGATTTACGCAAGACAAACTTTTTCTAATGGCTGGCATGCGTAGATTAATTTTTACCAAAAAGTGTTTATCTTGGATATAGCACAACTTACACATTTATACTAAAATTATAGCATCATAAATCCCTATTTTAAAACATCCTAGTTCTCACTTCTCTTATCTACCTCTGCAGGAAATAAATCAACAGAAAAAATTCTGACCTTTTTTCCCCCATAAATTTTACTCTGCATCTGTGCACTTGACAATACTTCAATCAAAATAGATGTTTGTAGGAAGACATCTTTATGTTTGCATTCAAAAACTGCTTTATCTGGTGAAGTTAGTTGAAAACAAGCTTGAATCTCCCGAACCAAGCTGCCTTTTTAATCAAAGGAGGACATGTCTACAAAGAGGAGGACAAAGAATATAACAAATAACATATAGCAAAATATATATAGCAAATAAAAATTTGGGTAACTTTCAAACAAAGGTTCAAGATTGATAAATTTTTAAAATGTAAAAGATTGATGGCTTTGATTGCAGTCTTAAATGATGGGGAATGGCCGAGTAGCCCATTTGGAAGCAAATGCTCCTAATACATGACACTGACTCAGGGCGCAATCCTAACCTGCACTGGAACAGGCAGACCGACTAGCCTGCGCTGTATCCAGTGCAAATTGGGACTGCGCTCCAGGGGACAAGGCAACAAAAGTCCCCTATCCCATGGTAGGCACCAGCCACCCCAATCGGCTTGCTCGGATCTGTGTTTAGCAGGTGCACATCCAAGCATGCCATGCGGCTGAAACGAGGCCACACAGCCCAGGGACGGGGGTACGGATGCACCCAAATGGCTGCATCTGGGCTGCACCCCCCTCCCGGGGACACCCCGTTTGCCGGAATGCACTCCCCTCACCCAGTTCCACCCTCCCTCCTGCCTTCCCCCCGCCCTGAATAGCTCCTGCACCAGCCGAACTTGGGCACAGGGCAAGTTAATGGGCACATGGGGGGGGACACGTCTGCAGAGAGAAATGATCCCATGGATCCACGGGCCTGCCTGTATATGCTTTTGCAGTTACCATGGTATGATAGCTTGTCCGTTCTTGCTCTCAGGTTTGTCTGACGTCGGGGCAAATATGTGTAGTATCATGAGGCAGGACACTAGCCAGGCCGGCTCCATCTTCTGTATCCATATTTCCATACCTACAAAACTAGATTCTGGGAATATACTGTATTTATTATTAATTGAAGCCACTAAGAGCGCAGTCTACACTATGCCGGCCTAGTAAGGCCGACATAGCAAGGCCATATGCCAAGGCCTATTAGGAGGTGGCAGCAGCAGTGTGCAGGACAAGAGGAGGTTTTCCCCTTGCACCTGCGTAAGCCCCAGTCACCCCTATGGGCCTGCTCAGATCTGCGCTGGCAAAACAGCAGGTGCAGAGGAACGTGGACAGGAGCAGCCCAAATCGAGGCTGCCTTGGCTAGGAATGGGGGTTAGGATTTGGCACTACGGCCGTCCTGCATCACAACCCCCATCTCTGCCCACTGCGCCACCCAATTATGCCCTGGAACACCCTCGAGGAGGCCCTGCGCTGACTGAGCAATGCCAGCGCTCGACTGGCGCATGGCTGGCGCTACCGATGGTCGTGGCGGTGCCTGAGTGCCACGCTGCACTCTTGCGCCGGCCAAGCGCCATAGCTCTGTCGCGGACGCGCTTTACGGCACATTTGCAACGGCGTTCGGCCGGCACAAGAGTACAGCGCCGACGCTAAGGGGGGGCATAGGATTGCGCTGCCTGACTTATACACACTTCCCTGGGTGTAAGTCCAGTTGAATTCAATGAGACTTACTTTTGAGTAGACATACCTAGGATTGCACTTCAAATTATCTCATGCAAACAGTACATGGCCATCTCTTTATTGCCCATACTTTGTGAAAGTAAATGTTTCCTACGTATCTGTGTGTGCATTACACCTCTCCAATATTCTTGGTTCTTATTTTAAGAACAGAGTGACTGACAAAATGAAATTCAATGTTTTCGGTGCTAAGCAAATCCTTCTTCTTTTCTGACAGTGTAATATCACTGCCGCAGGAGGCCCCTGATGCCTAGACTGCATCTTGTTGGAACACCACTTTTTACTGTCATGCGGAGCAGACGTCAAAGGTATATAATTTGTCATCCCACACAAGTGACACAAACCAAGTCAGCGTCTAATGGGGGAAATGTAAATCAGATTATAAATAACTGTTCAGGTCTTGCATTAGTAATACCTACAAAGCAACCTGAGCGGAATCCTATTTATACATTGGAATACTGTAAAGAAGCTTAGAATGATCGTTGCCCATCATCATGGCATTTCCATTTCAGTTCTACTTCAAAAGGGACACTGCTCTCATTAGTCTGGTAGACAATCTTCATCTTGAGTTAGACAAGTAAAGAGGGAGTACCTTGAAAAAGACCATTAGGCACATACATATATAGATCTTTCAGGAACATTTGATACCACAGAACATCAACAGTTTCTGGGTCACCTAAAGAATACAATGGAAGTTCAGTGTCCTTCTTTGTTATCCAGTGTCCAGGTTGTGTAACTGTAATGCCAAACTAGATGAGAAGCTGGGAGGTCTATAACCAAATCTCTCATGGTTTTTTGAAGTTCAAAGCAGCTGCCAGGGTTCCCTCTGTCTGTGGGACTAACAATTAAGAACATATACGGCATAAACCAGTCGCATACCTGGCCCACCTGCCACCAGGGGCCATGACTGAAGAATGCCAGCCCCTGAGATTGCAGCCCCCCCCCACTCCCCTGAAGCTTCCGGAGCCCTGCACAACGTCCCAGAGCCCTCCGAAGGCATTCTGTAGCCTCCGGAAGGCTTTTGGGCCTGCATGGCCCTCGGGAGAGCTTCAGAAGGAGAGTGGGGGCAGTGGCAGGACGCTGGAAATGCTGCCCCTTGCACTCTGGCACCCAGGACCATGTGGTCCCCTGGACCCCGCGCTAGGCCTCTGGCACATAGGAGTATTTGTGTGGTGCATACAAGTTTTCTCCTGCTTGCCAAATAAAAGCCAAGGGTGGAGGTGGGCTGATTTAGATTGGGACAATAATGCAGGGCAGGGCTGGCTCCAGGAGCAGCAGGGCCCAATGGGAGACATTCCTATGCCCCCCTCCATGCGCCCCCCCCACTCACCAAGAAGAGTGCTTGTGGTGCTGTGCATAAAGCGTGGCACCCAGAAATAGATGGTGGTGACATGATGATGTCAGCCAACTGCTTCCAGGAGGCCTATTTTGGGCTGTTTGGAGGCAAGGGCAGGTGCTCTGCTTGCCTCACTGACTTACAGCCTCTAGAGATCCCGGCTGCAGTAGCAGATGATATGTTCTGAGGCCCCAAAAGCGCAGGGCCAAATGTGACAATATTGATCACATTGGCTTAAGGTGGCCCTGATGCAGGGGATAGTGTTAAACTATCCAGCACCATTGTCTTGACTTGATCTAAACAATCCAACCTGGAGTTGTCCTGTTGCTGCTACTGGAGGATTTTCCTTGGTTATCAATTAATGTTTTAAATTGTTGAAGGTGATTTTACTATGTTGTTTATATTTTTAGCTGCCTTGGGGCTGAATGATAAAAGGCAAGGCAGAAATGAATGAATAGATTAAATAAACAGACACATCAAGATAAGTTAATTCATAAATTGTTTTGTAAAACAGTTCTATAAGTCTATTAGGCTGCAATCCTATACCTACCTACCTACGAGTAAGCCTCAGTGAATATAGTAGAACTTACTTCTGAGCAAACATGCATTGGACTGTGTTAGAAACTTCTGTTTTTGCCTCTACAGTTTAACGTATCCTTATTTTTTTAATCTTTTTAAGTAAAATTATAGCCAGACAGAATTTTGTTCCTCTTTTTGCAAAGCTACAGAAATCACTCTTAACACTCTCAAGAATTTTTTTTACTTTATCCATTAGTAAATACCAAAGGAAAACCTAAGTTTTGATGGGCAAAAATGGTGGAGGATATGTAAATGCTAATGGATAAAGGAAGACATATTTCACTAAGCAAAATGGTTAAGTATCACACAAAGGGTTCAGTCAGAAACAACCTGTCAGGTGACACATCTATTATAGTATTTACCACCGTGGCACTGAAATGATAGAGTACTTGTCAGAGATTACTTACAATTGTCAAAACATGTTATGCAGTTGCTGACATGACAGCTGTCAACTCTAATTTATTTTTCTTTCCATTGTACCTACTGTATGTCACTTTCAGGATGAAAGTTTCAATTCTTCTGAATCTCACCAACAAAGTAAAATTCACAGTAGTAACAATAATATTTTTTTTAAAAAAAAATGCTTAGTATTTACGTCAAGATTTAATTCCATAATTGTGCATATTTGCGGAAAGTTGCTGATGATTGTCTTCTCTTCTTGCTTTTAAAAATAACTTTGTAACCCTGTACATATACTGTATCTTTGATTCTCCAGATTTAAGTAAGACTAATTTATCTGTCATTCATGGTTCTTTGTTTATCTTTGACTTTTCTTTCAGCTACGATAATGAAAATCAATAAAGTAGTTTCACTTCTCCACATCTACAGTTTGCAAACTGCTCATATGAGAACTGAGTCCTGCAGTTCTTCAAACATGCTTAACCCTAGGCTTTGCTGATCAATATGAGACAACTTTCAATTTTCAAGTTGGTGTGTAGGGCTATATATCCGATCTAAGACAAACAAAGTTTTAGGAATCGTTTTTAATGTGATGGTAACTATGAATTACTTCCTTTTTTGTGTAAAACTCTTCTAGATGTTTCATTAATAGTTCATTAATTTCCTGCAGGAAATACTCATCAAAAAAATGGGTGCTCATATATACAGCACTCAGCAAATCATCGTCATGGAAATTCAGCCCAGTACTCAATGTCTTCAGCCAAAATTCCAAAGTGTCTCTGATACAGGGGCGTAGCTAATGAAAGTGTAGCCCAGTGCAGAGAGCAAAAGGATACCCCAGAAGTGACATCATAACAGAAAGTGACATCACAGTTGCATTTTCACTTTCTTGGGGTTTTTGGCCATACGTTTGAAAGAATGAAGATAATATACTCAAGTTTGTTTCATTGAATTCTGCATGAAATGCTGCATTGAATGATATACAACATGACAGTATTATTCCTACAAATCGCAATTTTAACAAACAGCAACTTTTATATGACAGTTATGTTTTCATTTTCTGGGGTTTTGGATATAAATTTTTATAAAGATATTACACTCTGGTTCATTGCATTCTGAATTAAATTACCTTTTCTATGATATATAACAGGATAGCATTATTCATTATTACCCAGGGTTCCACAATTTTGGCCACTAATATCAAGCTCAGCTTATTGCCTCCCTAAAGCTTATTGCCTGGTGCAATTGCACCTCCCTGCACCACTGTAGCTATGCTCCTGCTCGGATACATGCACAGGATTTCCTGACTGACTATAATGAAGGAGGCTACATCTGCTTGTACACCTGCTGCAGCTGTCTGTATGGTGCAATTGATCTCAGATAAAAGAGAATACAGGTTAAGTATCTCTTATCCAGACTGCTTGGGACAGGAAAGTGTCTGGATTTCAGAATAATTGCATACACATAATGAGAAATGCTTCCTTTTGCTCATTCCACTGTTACCCATATATATGCCTGCTGGCCCCTTTGTCATTTTTAAACAATATCTGACACACCACAGAATAGAATTTACAGCCTGTACCTGCACTGTACTGTATATGGGAATGAGAACAACCTTCCAGTGTTCACACTACAGAAAGTTAAAAAAAATATTGGACACAAATGTCTGGATTTTTGAATAGTCCAGATTTTGGATGTCTGGATAATGGGTAATCTACCTGTATAATTTTCTAGGGAAAGGCAGTATAAACACTGAACAAAGACATGTCTGTTTCTCCCCAAAGTGGCTATCAGGTTCTCTACTGAGAACCAATTGGAAATTTCGCTTTGTACATGTGGTAGTGGCTTTGTGGATTTACATGCATTTGGGAAAAGCGGAGAGTCAAAACTGATTTAAATCTGCCAGGTTTCCTTAATTTGTTCAGCTCTTTTTTTCTCTGAACAGTTTCTCTGTCTTCACAGAACCTCCATTTCTTCCATGTTCTTGCACAGCCTTCCACCATCCTTCTTCTCCCTGCTCCCACTGCAACCTTCTGCATTCTCCTAAAGTACATGATAGCCAGTGATGTCATGCAGGGGGAACGCGGGGGGGACTCAGTTCCACTAGTTAAAATTAGGGCTGACTCCGCCCACTTCACTCTCCCTCCTCCCCCCTCCCAATTCCTCTGCAAAGAGCTTTTCTTCTTGGTTGGCCGGCACTCAGAGGGTTAAAGGGAGCGACTCTGGATTCCTAGGGGGGCGAAGGCAGTGATGTCATTCAGGGGGAACGGACCAGAATGGGTGTTCCGGATCCTCTGTGGCTGGTTCCGGGTTCCCGACAAGTGCCAATCAAAAGTGAGTTCCTGTTCCTAAATCATTTGAATGAAACCACTGATGATAGCCCACATAAATATTTGAGATCTCTCTCTCTCTCTCTCTCTCTCTCTCTCTCTCTCTCTCTCTCTCTTGGTAGACCTGCCAGTTGAGGATAATATGTTTCAACCTATGTACAGTATATATTTCTGTTGTTTCACTCAATAATTTCTCTTGACATATATTGGACTTGGTGTTGTCTTTATGCTGTACTCAAAATAATTTTCAAGCTCACCAAGGAGGTAACATCACAAATATATAGCCCCAAAGCACAAAGTGAAGTCAGATAGGGACACATAAAAAAAAGCAATTTAATGGGATGAGTGAGTTCAGTTATAGTGGCAATGTGATTCTGCCAGCACAGCTAAAACAGTAAATGAGGACAACAATAATCAACAGACAATATATGTGCGCTTCTAATTAGTACCACTTTCTCTTCCTAAAACTACAATATTATGATAGGCAGTAAAAAAAAAACAAATCCTGGAATTGCTTTACAGGCCCATCCTATGGACAGAATCCTATGGCCCTTGCATTGGAACATATTGCCACACACTTTTGGGCCACCAGCAGAGATCGCCTGTGGCACCCATGTGCAGCAGTGGCCTGGAGAGGCTTCACCAGTCTTGGAATGTTGGCTGGGAGGCATTTCATGGGTGGGGGATGGCATTCCTGGATGGACCAGGGAAGGATGAGAAGCACGTTGGAGGAGGGTGTGTGTGTTTCCCAGCACATGCAACTTGTGCCAGGATATTGTCCCCTCCAGAGCCTCCCAACAGAGCCTCTCTTTGCCCCCTCAGACTTGTGCTAGCTATATAGCAATTTACTGGGAAGTAGTAATGATTTAATGAAACTCACTTTTGAGTAGATGTGCTATAAGGAGGATGTAATGGAGACTTATACAACTATGCATGGTGTGGAAAGAGAAGATAGAGATAAATTGTGTCTCCATCCTCTCTCTCTCTCTCTCTCTCTCTCTCTCTCTCTCTCTCTCTCTCTCCCTGTGTGTGTGTGTGTGTGTGTGTGTGTGTGTGTGTGTGTGTGTGTGT